>APFE031354541.1:74917-90510 GCA_000404065.3 Pinus taeda | reverse complement strand
AGCCAAATTTCCTTCATCTTTGGGCATTCCTACTATTAAATTGTTGCAGGAAATTCAGGCTGAACCAAATGACATGCAGAGAAGAGTTAATCAAACCATTCATCTCCAGCAAAACAGAGAGCAAGTCTTCGACAGAGCTCAAATACTGTAAGAAAAACTCAAAAAGATGTTTGATAAGAAGGCTAAAGCAGAGGATTTCTGGGTGGGCAGCAAAGTTCTAAGATGGGATTCACGAAGAGAGGACAAGGGTAAACATGCAAAATTCGATTTTCTGTGGAAAGGTCCATACATTATCAGTGCTGTGCAAGGCAATAATACCTATTTTCTCAAATCTCCAGATGGCAGCACAATTGAAGAAGGCCCTGTCAATGGCCGAATGCTAAAGCACTACAATGATCCTTTTAATTGAAAAGAGCAGGCGGTGTTATATTCTGTACATAGAATGTTTGTATATATCAACATTTTGATTTTATTTTTGTAAGAATTCATGATGCTAAAGCACGCAGAAGAAAGCAGGCAGTGCTCTACAGCTTAACAGCAGCACAAGTGAAGGAAAGAGTTGTTACCAATCCAAAAGTTCAAATCAATCCAACAGTCAGCACTAACAAGTTCAAAGCACAACCATAACAGAAGAATCAAGGAAATCTGACCTGCTGTTCTTGGCTTCTCACAAAGAAAAGCCATCCCCAAGTGGAGCCATTGTTAGCCTCCTGCTGCAGCAGGTTACTCATATTTCATGATTGACATTTTACAAGCCAAATATGTCATACTTTGCATGCTGCAATGCTCCATATTTGCTAAAACAGTCACCAAGGAAAGAATGATACCCAAAGTTCATCTAATTGCTTTCCAATTTTGAAGAGTCTTTCCAGTTTTTTAAAATTTTCAGCTAAAAGGGAGGACCAAATAGCCTAATCTTGGTCTCCCTAGGTTTCAATTTCCTGTTTTAGAATATAGAGAATGAAAATCTGTCCAAACAGCTTAATCTTGGCAGATTCTTAGATAGGTAGAGAATCAAAGGAGCCCAACTGCTTAATCTGGGCCCTTGGAAGAAATAAGGGTAGTTGTAGATAGGAAGGCATAAAAAAGAAAAGCTGAAATGCTGGGTCTGCAAGTCTAAGTGCACCCAAACTGAAAGAAGAAAAAATGTTCGGTAAGTAGGCAGGGTAGGTAGTTTTGAGGTTGCAGAATCTTGATTTTTGTTCATGTTTTAAAGTATCATCTCTACTCAGGTCACAGTCATCAAGCATTTCTCATATGAAGGAGCTCAAACCAGGCATAAATAACTTCCTTTCCTCCATCTTCCTGAAATCATTAACTAATTTCCCCAAAAGAGGTCAAGATCTGCTTGATATCTCTTAGTTTCATCATTTTCCATGTCATTAGTCCGGGTGAAGATCTGCTTCACTCAAGGAGGACCCATACTTTCTCTATAAGGTTTTATCTCCCCTTTTGAAGCCTAAGATCTCTTAAACTTAGCACTTTCTTTTCATCTCCATATTAACTGCTGACATTATTATTTAACTCCCTATGTTTTCCCCATCCCCTTACTAAAACTATGTAGATAAATCCCTTAAGTAAATATCCCCCCCTTGGTTGAAAATAACCATAAGTACCCCTGGGAATTCCTCAGTGTATCTGAAACTTGGCAAGAACCCTCATGCTGCCCCTTCAAACCATCTTCTAATGCACTGGACTCTTTCCAACGCATAAAGGTTATCAGACCCCTTCTAAGACCTCAAATACCCTACAAAAGCACATCTTCACTCCTTCCGATCGCAATAAACCCTTGCCGATTGCCTTAATATTCTTCCAATCCTGGTGAGCCATCTCGCATCGGCATATCGCAATATTTTTACCACATAGGTGTGCCCCTTTCCTTTTTGCCCGATGTGATATCACGATATCGGCGATCGACAGTCGCAAGCATCACATTTCCAAAATAAATACCCTCTCGTTCTCCGCTGATGCGATATTGCGATCACATCGGAAGAAGTTGATCGCATCGCAGTAACATATGAGTCACCCTGCCACGTCACCTCGATGACGTCATCCGTCGTACAGCTGACATCATGCTAATGTCAGCATCCAGAAAAAGGGAAAAACGCGCAAGCGCGAAAGTCGAGCTTAAGAGCTCCGGAACGAGAAACAGAGGCAGTTTTCGATGCGCGATTAGCGCGAAGCGCTAATCGCGCATCGCTACAGGAAATGAGCGATATTGGGGAATCCTTAGGGAATATTTTGATTCCTTGGCCCTTTTTGCATCGAAAAAGCCCGATTTTGCCCGATGAAATGGATTAGAAGACAGGGAGAGACCGGAGACAGAGATTAAAGAGTATCAGATCAAATTTGCAAAGAGTAAGCACGTCAAAGAGTATCAGAAAGCGGCGGAGACCATCAATGTAGCGGCGAAGAGTATCAACAAAGATCTTAACAGCAATCCAAAGCAGGTGAAAATTAAATACCTTCCAGCAAAGTCAAAGAAAGGGGGGAGGCCACTCAAAACTCTCGAATCACGGTTATTGCGCATTTAACTCACACCAGAACAGAAATGCAAATCCCAAAGCATAGTTATTCCAGCAGTGCTGCATCGTGCCACCAAGGGCCACATTGCACTCTTTTTGATCCAGCTACCTCTGACACAGTTCAATAGATATTTACCTGCATTTAATTTTGGCACAGTTTTAGGTTTAGAAAGCTCTTTTGCAGACATGTTTTAGGTCGATTGTAATAAGCAGGTTAAGATATTTACACTATAAAAACAGCCCTGAAGACGGTATTAAGTGTTGGTTGGTTGGTCAACAAGCTATCTTTAGCTGATTTTGCTCCAGGAGAGACTCGCACTGTAATACCTTATAGTTTCTATAATCAAAGACTGCTTATGAGCTTTGGAGAATGGATTGTTCACTGTGTTTACCGGTTGAAGAGTGATTATGGAATTCTCGTGCTGTTGCATAACTCAATAAGTGCTTCTTACCTCTGTTTTCCATTCATAAGCTACCATCTAAACAACAAAAAAAAAGATTAGCTTAGAATTTGTTTAAATACACTCTATGCTCAATTTCTATTGTTTCTTTATGTTTTCCTCTGTTTAGGCATAAATATGAATTCCACATGGCTCATGTTTGCCTTAACCTTAGACAGTTATCTAGGGATCCTTCATTGCCCCTAGATAGAGATCATCCTTCCCTCTGTTAAGTTGAGTGAGAGATTTCTTAAGTGCCTTTCATCCTTACATATTATTCATCCTTTAGCCTGAAAGTTGTTTTATGCGCAGCTATCCTGCTCCATATTCCTCTTGTGACCAAGAAAACGCACTAGAAATACGGACCCATGACTCCATGCCCAATGGTTTGAAACTTATCACTTCATGAATTGCCTCTCTACCTGAAAGCATTGTCCTTCCATCCAAACACAAACAAAAACCCCCTAAACCAAAAAGCTAGCCTAAAATCATCAACAAAGGTAAATCATTAAGAGAGAGCCCTCTCTGATTGCAGGTGGGCTAGAACCTGCAGTCCAAAGATTGGTTTGTGGTTACCTCGACCGTATCCCTACAGGAGCCTAGGGACAACCTGAGTGATAACACTCAGCAAGAACAAGATGATATGACAACCATATGGAAACAAATTTGGAAGAGTAATTGGTGGCCGAAAGTGACTCACTTCTTGTGGCTAGTAGGTAAAGGTTGTATTTTGACCTGGGATCAACTTCAAAATCATGGAATTCAGGGCCCTCCCAGATGTTGTCTTTGTAAACAGGATCAGGAAATGCAAGAACATCTCTTAAATTCTTGTAGTGGAGCTCAACAGCAATGGGTAGAAGTAAGGAGACTCTTTGGAAGGACCAATAGAGATCATAAGAACCTCAAAGAAACAATTAAACAATAGGGGCGAGGTCAATTCATGAGCCCAGTGGTTAGAAGAGCTTGGAGTCTGATAGTAGGCATGAATATGTGGATGATATGGAAAAAAAAAAAAAACAGGAGAATCTTTCAAAATAAAGGGTCGTCTCTAGAGCAGGTCTGGGAAAAAACCCTAAGTCATATAAGAGAAACTATTCTAATGGAAACTTGGAGCATAGAGGACTGAAAAATGACACCGGAAGAAGAACAAATTCTAAACAAGTTGAATCTAAAACAAGGAATGGTAGCACTAGGAATGTGGAAAATCCCTCATATAGGATGCAGTAGCCCTATCCATTTCTCTCGTCCCATGGCAGGATTTATCAAACTGAATTTTGATGGAGCCCCCAAAGGCAATCCGGGCCCGGCGAGGTTTGGAGGTCTTTTCTGGGATGACCAAGGCAGAACAAGATGGATTTACTTAGATAATGGAGGCATCATGAGTAACAATGAAGCAAAGCTGATGGCAGCCTACCAAGGACTGAGAATAGCGATAAGAAATGGCTACAACAATCTGGAAGTTGAAGGTGATTCCCAAATGGTTACTAACATAATAATGAAACTCAATAATGGGACAACATGGGACAAAATTACGCAAAGCTGGAGAATGGCTAGCCTGGTTCAATATCTGGAAACTATCTCAAAGATATTTGATTATATGATCATCAAGCATGTAAGAAGGGAAGGCAACAGAGCAACGGATTTCCTTGCAATTTGGGGAAGTGAAGAACAAGGTGGCAAGTTGGATAGCATCTAGCCGACCCATCCAGAGAAGCCTCAATTAGAGCCTCTCAAAGTGATATTAGCCCAAGACTACCATGTTGACATGACCTAAAGATAGTTGTCACAAGTGGCCCCCGATTGGGGTGAAAAGGAAGGAAAGTAAGGGCAGAAGGACTGAGCGTGGGAGAGGATGGACAAGAAAGCCACCTACTATCCGTAGCATTGTCCAAAACGCCATGGTGGCATCCTGCATGTCAGCGGGAATTCCGAGGAAATGGAGTGGAAGGAGTGGGGAGAGAGAGAAGAGGAAAATCGGTGGCGGTAGTGGGATGGAACGTGGGCCAGATGGGTTGAATTACTTGAGGGTGGCAAAGGGGAAGGGGAAAGTCAGTATGCATCGAAGGGAAGAGGAGCACAGTGTAGCGCAGGCACTAGGAGCTTTGACGGGAAAGCGTGAACTCGGGTATGTTTCCTTTGGCCTTCTTCCTGAATTTATCTTTGAATTGCATAGTATGATGGAAGAGAGGGGTCTGATGGCAGTTACCGGGGAAGACAAGGGTAGGAGCGGGGTAGCTCTATATTCTGCCATGCATAGTAAAGCAGAAGAGGGGGGTAAGCAGGGTTTTGCAAAAAATGGGCGGAGGACGAGAGAACAAGAGGACTGCCGGGGGAGAAAAAAAGACCAAAGAGAAAATACTACAACGAATGGTAGTAGGATGATAGGGAGTCAAGCTGAGAAAACTATGAACCTGGCCAAGGCGATGGCTAGTATGACAGAGGGTTTACTGACCATCCTTTATCCAGGAGGAGAAAATCAATGGAAAATTCAGAGCAATGGAGATGACTAGAGTAGGGTAGGAGGGATTAGGGATAAGGAATTGAAAGGTGATGGGAAGTCTGTAACTCTTATAAATCTAACTTTTGCTGATGGAAATTGAAAACAGGCGATAATAAAGGGGAAAATGGCACACCTAGGTAGAGGCAGGGGGTGTGGAGGCAGAGGGCGACAGAGCCAGCCAAACAAAGCTGACCATCCAACTTCGACGCCTACAAGCCAACGGCACGGGAGAAGATCTATGAGGACTGCAGTCCAGGACACATCTAGAGCATATTGAGAAGGGACGGATGAGGACATCTGCCACTTAATTCAAGATGGAAGAGGAGTCAAATCCTGAGATGGAGGAAAGGGAAAATATCATCCATTACCCAAGCAATACCAGAGGTCGTATGACACTTTACAAGCAAGCCCTTCATGTGTACTGGGTTCTAAAACAACTTCTAGCAAAGGCTCTTGAGCAGGTAGCAGGAGAAGTGGCAGAAATAGCCCAAGGAATGCCGAATCTGAAAAAGGAACTGAAAAACTTGTAGGTCATTATGATAAAGCAAGACAATAAGTTGGATGAGATTCAGTAGAGGTTGATACAGATGTCTCAAGCACCCAATGATTCCATGGCAACTCCGGTTAACGTAGATTTGGTCACTGAAGATCGGAAGGAGTAATCCTTCCCAGTTTATTCTGATTTTTTTGCGGATAGCTCTTTTTCTGAGACGTTTATATGTTAGTTTTTAGTATGTTAAGTGTTTTTAAATGCACTGTGCACATATCTTGGATGGAAAGACTGGTTAAATTTTGTTTTTGGATGACTTATAGCAAACTTAGGTGGCAAATAGACTAGGTTTCCCTATTGGGCCAGTTGAGGCCACTAGACCACTGTATTTGTTTCAACTGATTATTATGAATAGAAAAGGAAGATACTACCTCTGCTTACCAAAAAAAATTAATAATAAATAATATAATATAATAATAAAAAAAATCACTTAAATAATAATAATAATAATAATAATAAATGGTTATTCTCTAAATAAGAATAAATAGAAATAACGCAAGAAAAGTAGGAAAAAGAAGAAAATAAAACAAGAAAGCTAAAGAAAAGAAAAGAAATAAAACAAGAAAACTAAAACATCAAAAGAAAAGTAAAGAAAGCTAAAAATCAAAGTCACGTGTAGACACATGGAGTGTGTGCATGTGGTTCCCCATCCAATGTTTGCTCTATTTATTCGAGGGTGAGGAGGATGGGAGTAATTCCATCTTTCCAAGTTTCTATCTTTCATTCTCTTGGGAGAATGGTGTTCTAAGACTTAGGAGTCATTGGCAGTAGTCCGTTGATTGAGGGCTCGGGGATGGCCAATTGTAGCAAATCCTTGCACAATTGAGCCTACGGTTGGGTGGAGAGTCGTCCCCAAAACCTTGTTGTCATCTGGCAGACATCGATCATAGGTAATATAGGTATGTGCTTATTTGTTTGATTCTGATTTTAATTAGGAAATTAACTTTATATTTACTTTGGACTATTACATATGGTATCAGAGCAAGTTTCAACCCTTAGTGCCTATGGGCATCTAAAAAAAAATTATTTTGTCGAGATATTTAACTTGACTTGTTTTTGAAAGTTACGGGATGCTTACTTTCCTACGAGTAATTTCCACGGCAACTGAACTTTGGAATCGGGGTTTCTAGATTTCCGCAATTCTGATTTGTTTTCATTAATTCGTTAGCCATTTCTAACAATTGTTTGTAGGCTCTGCCACAAACTAAGTGGTGTGTTTTTTATGATAGGCATAAGATAAAGCTCGTTTATCATAAATTTATATATTGTGGTTCTAAAGGATAATTTGGTTCTACGATCATTTTGTCCAAGATTTTTTTATTTATTTGTTGTTTATTTAAATTTGGTATCAATATTTGAGTTGTCTCTAGCCCACAGACGTCTTCCATGGCCTCTGGCATATCAAATTGGCTTCGATCGAAATTTCAAAATATAATCTAAAATTAGAGCATACACGACTCACAATTTTCAGATACAAATTTGTCTTTAAAGGAAATACGTTTTTTACATGCTGGAAGTTGGCACAAACTCTGGAATCTTCCCTCACAATGTGTCTTATTCTTTTATTAATTGAATTTTAAAGAAATTAAAAAAAATAATAACCTTTATTTTTGTTGTGTATTGGAATTTTTGTTCCGAGACACAGAATCTTGGTTGTGCATTTTCTTAAGGTCTAGCTTCTGCTTGTGTCCTCTCCTCGATGTGCGTTATTATTTTCTTTTTCTGGGGTCTTGCCAAAAGAAACTACAGGTCTCCATTGCTCAATCGGGTGAAGTATGTTGATGCCTGAAGTATTTCCAGACTTAACATCGGCATGATTGTTTCCCAGAACCATGCGCTTCATGAGAGAAAAGTCTAACTGGGACGGTCAAGATGCCATCCATGTCGAACACCACTCCCCTCAATTTCTGGCTTGACCCTGCTAACGGAAGAAGTACTCATCTGAACACTTGCAGAGGGGACATTGAATCTTGTCGCCAAGGATCTAATTTTACGCTCCTTTTCGGTTCAGAATAGAAGTCGAATTCTTTACGGAACTGAAAATATTTATATAAAATTATTTTGATTAAAATACTTCAATACAGAAAATAGATGACAACAAATGGCTAAAGCTGCCACGTCCTCCTCTTTGGCTTCACATTGTCATTCCTCCATGTTGCTAGTTTGGAGCATCGATATTTTATTGCCCAATTTTTTTATTTTTTTTTATTTAAATACGAATTAGTTTGTGGACAAATAAATACTTGTATTTTTCTTTGGTTTGGAGTCTGGACCATCAATATTATGTCCGCCATTGGATGTTCGAAAGTAGCACTCTTGGAAAATCGTTTTTTTTTTAGATTTGAATATGAATTAATTTTTGCACAAATATATACTTAAATATTTCTTTCTTTGTCCGTGCCGGTGCCAATGACCTTAGACATCTTTATTTTATGAAATATAAAACTTCTTCCTTCCAAATAGTCAAACATGTAGCCTGTTATGCATGAATTTCTATAGTTTTTGTAAACAAGTGCATGGTCATTTGAATGTTTTTTTCAGTGAATGGAAACAATTTGTATTTGGTATTTACTATTGAATGATTCTTGTTTGGACAAGTGTTAGAAGGCTTGGTGAGTAGTCGAAATACTAACCAAGTCAACATAGTTCATGGTTGAAATGAGCTGAGTTTACCTACTGAGGCAAAATATTTTGAAACTCTTTGAGATGTGATATTTTTTTTAAGAATCCATGAATGCTCTGCAAGTATAGGATAACACGAGGAGCTCATTCTAAGAGCTTGGCCTGCAGGGAATGATTAGGAATAATGCCAAAGAAAAAACAATTATGCCATGGTAGAACCAAAGCTGCCACGTCCTACTCTCTTTTTTCTGATTCTAATAGTGATAGTTTAATGGGTAATTTTTATTTTTCATATTTTTGAAAGATAATAATGTCAATTTATACTTATCATAATATTTCTATATAGAAGATAATCTAATTTATGCATTTAGAATCAGCCAATGTGAGCAATAACAACCCAGCTACATAATATTTAATGTGTGTTTTTATCCTTAATACTTATGGCTGCCAATCGCGCTAACTCTGTTTATTCAAGTGATTCTACCATTTTCTACTATTCTACGCGTATAATCTTGCATATGTGTCTGGTCAATCTTGCATATAGTAAATCTGGTCAGTCTTGTTTGTTGTTTAAAATATTTTTCTAGCAATCTCATACAAAGGAGGAGCCAACATTGAGGAATGAAACGAATGAGAAAAAGTATTGATGAACCTTGGGACCTCTACTAACGAATATGAAGCCGATTGATTAACTTTCATGAGGCGGCATGATGCATAATGTGAAACGCTGATTGGGGGTTGGGTTTATGTTCACATGCAGGCAATTTTATGTCTTATCTTAGAAAATTATGATTCTAAAATGTATTGTAATTTAAGGGATTTGATATGGTGTTGCCTTCGCAGGTGTGCTTACAGGCAGGCAATATAATTAATAAAATGATTTTATTTTGTGTTTGGGGAGGGATAACCTTCCCAGTCATCCGATTTGGTTATGGGTCGGGTGGCGGTGTCTCTTCTTTATGGTGTGGAATATTTCTTTGGTTCTTAAATTTCCTTAGAGTAATCATTTAATAGCCATAAGAATCTCAAGATACATTAAATAAATTTGTTTAACAATTTATTTTGTTAAAAGCAATCCATTTAATTCTTCTAACATAAGTTATGATTATTCAAACAGATACTTAAATATTTCACTCTACAACACAAAATTTCAATTTATCTTTATCCTTAGAAATCATGAATCTGTAGAATTAATATTGACATGACATATAATGATGAATAAATTTTCTTTCAAAATTCAAGTACCTTTTTAACACAATAATGCCGCTAATATTCTTAAGCTTTAGTCATTCGAATTTGGATTTTACATTCTCTAAGTTTTATTCTGACGTCATTATGTTTTCAATGGTTTAACACAACAAAATTTGTGATTGTTGATAATTTATGATAAAATATATCTTATTAAAACTCATAAACTATGATAATAAGGATAAATTATTAGACTCTAATAATAATAATTATTGAGTATATTGGTTCTTATTTTATGCTTCTTCAAGTGATGAATCTTGATATTGAGTTACAGTAGTGTTTTTTTTATTTCTCGTACAAGGTCTATATCAACCTTCTTTTCCTTTTATAGTTCATCAACTCTCTTGTTCATCACATTTTCATAATTGATCTAGCTTTGGTAGACTGATATACTTATTAAACGAGCTACAGCCAGCTTATTTCATCACAAAAGTCTGATATTAAATTATGGAAGTGAGACTTGAAATTCTAGGGGGTATCACCATTTGTTTTGGAAGATCAACTGTAAGTATTTGGGTGTTACATGCACTCATTAGATCCTCAGTGGTTTCCTTATGCATCACTATAGACAACAAATTCTTTGGTTTGGATACCGGCCCTCCCTCTGTGGTTCTCTGCTCTCATTAGAATCTCATTACATGGTAAAACCACTCCAATTCACAATGGATAAACTCTGATATCTTATTACCTTTAGATGATCGTTGTTCACTTGCATCTGTTCATTATTTTACGATTCAATCTGATCTAAAAACATAGAGATAACATTCCTTGAATGTTGATCATATTATTCACTTATTGTTCTCATTGTCCTTTAGCGATAGCAGTGGCTTGGCATTTCTCTAGTCTATTATTGCAAGAACACAACTCTCTCCATATGATCTTCTAATAAATTTAATTTCACATTGCAATTGCCAGTCAAATTACATGTATCTACTCATTTACTACTCATATCATTTATATATTAAACATCATCGAACTACCATTGAAGTTCCCTTCATTCTTGAGTGAATCAGTTAGGTTTGTGGTATATATATATATAAACCACGGGATGGTATATTTTAGTCTCAGTGGAAAATCGTATAGATTTGGATTAAAGTTTAGATGTTGAGTATAATGTTACATGAGGTTCGTGATTCAAGGTTAATTGCATATAATGGTTAAAGTTGTCTAAGGAGAAATGGAAAGGAGAAACTTGCAATTTTTTTAAGGATGATAACTAATGATATTTTATGTGATTATAGCCAACTTGGATCAAATGATTAAGGTGGTAGAGAGAAGTATCACAACAAGAGTAAGAAATTAGTAAGAAGAGACAACCTATTTTGGAACATAACGGAAGAGTTTGGTATAAACATAACTTGGTACTCTAAAGGTATCACTATAAGGTCTATCTAAGGATGAGGCACATAAAGAAGAAAATATTGGCAATCAACCAATGAAGTTCAATAATTATGGTCATAATGAAGGACATTTTTACGGAACTTGGACGGTATGATAACATAGAATGATTGGAGAAGATAAGTTGTGTGCATGACAACATCTATAACAATTTTCCCTCTAATGGGAGAGCCACATTGTAAAGTTTCCATAGGTGACTAACTATATGGATGAATTATGGATAACAAGACATATGATTAGGTAATTTTATTATGTTGATAAACGGATTACATTTGGTAGCTATCTTAATGAATTTATTTTTCAGGTATTACCCAAGTTGGGAAAGAGTAATGTATGAAGTTGCATGATGACCAAGTAATGATAAATGAGGTATAGGAAGGAATTTTGCTAGAAATTTTATAAGGATATCGTGAGAAGGATTGTGTACATAATGACAAAGAAGTAAAAGTCAATTAATAGAGGTTGTATTAACTAACTTTCATTCATTGTTTCATGAGTAGGACTTTCCATAAAGTTAAAAGAGGTTGTTTCCACATAACACCTCACATTTAGATTTTTCATGGACAATCATGGTAATCGTGTTTCCAACTGTTTCAAAATCTAAAATAAGAATCTTTTATGATAAAGCAATCAAATGGTATTGCATATAGAGGTATTGGAATCGGTAAGCCAAAGGGTAAATGGATGTAAATCAAGGAATTTTAATTTTGAAACAGATGATGATGGAATAACTAGTAAATATCTTAAACAATGAATTTCACCAGAATTTCCTTGGGGAAGGAAGAATATATAACGAGAGATTAAGACCCAAGATCATGAGGCTCATGTGAAATTTAACGATGTACTTAGACGATTATACCGTTGGTGTAAATGATCAACTACCTAGTAGAAAGAAGTGGAAATAATTATTGAAAAGTAATTAACAACTTGATGAAAACATATGGACGATGTTTCATGATATCGTGGTAGGAGGATGATGATGCACATGTGGTTCTTATAGTGATAATGTATCCTTATGATTTGCATAGGATTTATGATGCTACAATATGAGGTTTATTGACATGTGGTTCATCTATTATGTAAAGTCATGATATATCTTTGATGCAATATGTCCATATCATAATTTAAAATGGTGAAGCATGTAATAGTACAAATGACATGCATGAGCATGCAGTTTGTTATTTTTTGATTAATAATGATGAATATTCTCATGATGACATGCAAGACTTGGCATGTGGATTATTTTCTATAATACTATGTTAGGTCCCTATAATACTAGTGATTACCCCATTACTATTGTAGTTGTATCCCTTATTAATATTGTTGAGCCTCTATTGTCCCCATATTTTTATTACTGTGCCCCCTAGAATCCCTCTATTGTTATTTTTGTGGCTTTATATTATTGTTAGGTCGGCTGGGTTATATTGTGACTCCATAGACTCCTATATATAGAAAGGAGGTTTCATTTGAATCATCCAAGAATTGTTCATTTGTGTAATGTAAAGGAGGTTGCCCCCTCAAAGAGGCTGAATTCTAAGGCATTGATCTCTCTTTTTTATCTTTTTGTGAGCTGGTTTCGTAACATTTGGTATCAGAGCTTTGGATTCTAGGGTTTCGCTGCTCCAAATAGGTCATCGTGGCATTTTCGCTATAAATTTTTTCTGTGACGTTTCAAAAGAGAAAAAAAAAACCATTTGAGATGAAATCGCACTAAACCTCGGGTCCGAATTTCAGAGCTTTTAGCGCTATATTTGCGGAGATATGATCTAAGGAAGTTGGTCTTTTTGCAAACTCCTAAATTACATTCCAAACAGGTGACTTGGGGAAAATCATCATAACTTTCTCTCTGAGCATCAGATTGAAATTTTGTAAGAAGGTACAGAAAGAGGACGGAATGTCATTTCTTGTATATATTTTTCAGTGCCATAGGTTGAAATAGTGACACGTGGCACTTCATATAAGTTTGCTCTTACATAAAGGTCTATAATCAGGTCATCTTGGGATATTGTGCATAACTCTTTCTTGGAGAATCCAATTTGGATCAGACTAGTGGCATTGGAAAGAGGACGCAGAGGGTTACTACAGGTCGCAATTTCAAAATTGGATTATTCGAAATTACAGAGATACATCAGATTCAATATCAAGCTCCCACAAAGTGAAAAAAGGTGTGTAGTTTTTTTTAAATTTTTGCTTAAGCTTGGTTTGAAAAATTAGTTTGAAGGAATTCAAAGGGCATAGTAAAGAATTATTATCAGTAATTGATGCCCCGAGGAAAGAAAATGCAAACACCTAGTAAGCAACCTGAAACCTATAGCATGACTCATGAAGAAGAGGAAGAAATGCAACATGATATATCAAAATTACGAGACCAAGTGCAACAAGTGTCACTTGCACAAAAAGTAACAGAATCTAGGATGAAAGATGTAGAAGCTAAGATAGATGTTTTAAAGAAAGGTGTAGAAGCTAAGATGGATTGTTTAAAGAAAGGTGTAGAAGCTAAGATGGATGGCATGGAAGCTAAGATGAATGGCATGGACGCTAAATTGGATGGCATGGATGACAAGATGGAAGAATTGAAGATAAATATGAATAAGTTGCTACAAGAAGTGGTCACTAATGGTGAAAGGGTAGTAAAGGAAACTCATGATGAGAACAAAAAAAATGTTAATCATGATTCCATAGACTCTAATGTTGGATCAAAGACCCGTCATATTCCAAAAATTGATACAAGGAAGTTTGACGGCAAGGATCCCGCAACATGGATATTACAGATGGAGCAATATTTCGATCTCAATATTATGCAAAACACACAAAAGGTACGTATTGCAACTTTATATTTGGAACCAAATTAGTTTGTATGGTATCAATGGCTTTGCCCTTGTAAACAAATTATCACTTGGGCAATTTTTACGGAAGAATTGATAGCACATTATGAGGATACAAAAAGAAACACTTTTTTAGCCAATTGATAAGTCTCAAACAAAAGGGTTCAATAATGGAGCACATTGAGGAGTTCCAAAAATTGAACATAAGGGTAAAAATATTCTAGAGGAGCATAGGATTGATGTGTTCATAGTCACTCTAAAGGATAACATCCAACATGATGTTCGCCTTTGGGAACCTGATTCATTAGAGAAGACATTCAGGTTAGCAGGAAAAATGGAAAGCAAAATTATGGCAACCAGGAAGGATACCACTCACAACTATAAAGATGGAAGTGTTGTTGCCCCTAGTCTTCCACAACCTATAAGGTTTACACCACAACAATTGGAAGAAAAAAGAGCAAAAGGAATTTGTTATAGTTGTGATAGAAAATACACTAAATGCCATAAGTGTGCTGGAAAGAAATTTATTCTACATAGATTGTGAAGAGGAAGAAGAAAAGGAGCAAGAAAGGTCAAAAGAAGAGGATATACTCTAGGAACAAAGCCTAGATAAGGAAGAAATGAATCCGACCATATCTTGTAATGCATTGGTGGGAATTACCACTCCTCAAACCATCAATATAGAAGGACAAATTAGGAAGAAAAAGGTAATAGTGTTGATTGATTCAGGAAGTACCCACAATTTTATTCATTATAAGGTAGAAAAAGAATTGAATTGCTTCTTATATCTAGCACCAGAGTGTCAAGTGATGGTTGCAAATGGAGGAACAATAAATTGCTCTGGGAAGTGCCATAATATTGAGCTATCCATGGGAGAATATGTATTGACTAGCCCAATGCTTTCCATTCCAATGGGAGGTGCTGATGTTGTACTAGGCGTCTAATGGCTACAATCCTTGGGTACAATAGCTTTTAATTTTCAAGAACTTTTCATGAAATTTTCTGTGGAAGGAAAGGAAGTTGAACTAAGGGGTATTGCAGGGAAACCAGGAAAGATAATGATCTCTAACAGTATGAAAAAGCTTCTAAAAAAGGAACAAAGAGGTGTAATTGCACAATTATGTTCGCTAGATGTTTCCACATTAGAATCATGTATTTCTCGAGATCTCCAAAAAGTCTTGGACAATCATTCCAAGGTATTTGAGACTCCCAAAGGTCTCCCACCTATTCATGATCATGCTCATGCTATTCATCTGATTCCAGGAAGTGTTCCTCCAAACATCAGGTCGTACAGATATCCTATGCCCAAAACAGTGAAATTGTATCTCATGAAGGAGTTAAGGTAGACCCTAGAAAAATTAAATCCACTAAGGAATGGAAAATCCCCACATCCATAAACCATCTACTAGGATTTCTCGGGTTGACAGGGTATTATCACAAGTTTGTTAAGAATTATGGGAGAATAGCAACACCTCTAACAACATT
>APFE031354541.1:23803-74183 GCA_000404065.3 Pinus taeda | reverse complement strand
ACAAAAAAGGGAAGCAAAATGTGGTGGCAGATGCACTCTCAAGAAAGGATGAGGATGTGGAAGCATTGTTGTGCGCAATTTCTATTATCCAACCAGATTGGATAAACAAAGTAAGGGAGGAATGGAAGAATGACAAAGACGTGTAACACTTATTCGAAAATTACAACAAGATTCCATCACATTTGATACATTTAGCTGGAAAAATGATTCGTTATGGTACAAAGATCGCTTATACCTCTGTAAGAATTCCCAGCTAAAACAAAAGATTCTTAAGGAATTGCACACTTCTCCCTTAGGAGGGCACTGAGGATTTTTAAAAACTTACCACATGGTTAAGAAGGAATTTTTTTGGGATGGCCTTAAATAAGATATTCAAAAGTTTGTGGCAGAATGTTTGGTTTGCCAACAAAATAAAGTTGAAAAAATTAAGACACCGGGTCTATTACAAGATTTATCCATTCCAAGACAATGTTGGGAGGAGGTTTCAATGGATTTTATCACAGGTTTACCCAAGTCTGAGGAAAAGAGTGTCATCATGGTGGAAGTTGATAGACATACCAAGTGTGCACACTTTTGTGCATTATCACATCCATTTAAAGTCAATACAGTTTCTACTGTATTTATGGAAACAATTCAAAAGCTACATGGAAACCCAAAGATTATTGTAAGTGACAGAGATCCCATTTTCACTAGAAATTTTTGGATAGAATTATTTTCTTGTCTTTGTACTCAGTTAGCTCATAGCTCATCTTATCATCGTCAATATGATGGGCAAACTGAGATAGTAAACAAATGTTTGGAAATATATCTTCATTGCCTTGTATTTGATAAATAGACACAATGGATCAAATGGTTGCCTCTGGTTGAATGGTTGTATAACACTTCCTTCCATACAGCAACAAAAAGGACCCCATTTATGGCACTTTATGGATATCAGCCACCATCCATCACATCATATTTAAGAGAAAATTCTAAGGTTCAAGGAGTGGCACATCACATCGATCATCGACAAGAAGTCCTCCAACCCTTAAGGGATAACCTCGTGTTGGCACAAAATATAATGAAACAATAGGCATATCAACATCGCAGTGAAAGAAGTTTTGATGTAGGTGATTGGGTATTCCTACGGCTACAACCGTATAAGCAAATGTCCCTCAAGTAAGCTAAGAAGGATAATAAATTATCACCAAAGTATTATGGTCCGTACAAGGTGTTGCAAAAGATTGGTACTATGGCATACAAATTGGAGCTTCCTGCAGCTTCTCGATTGCACCCAATTTTCCATGTTTCATGTTTAAAGAAGGTTATACGTGACAAGCTCCCAGTTCAAACAATATTGCCAGAACTTGACGAGGAAGGAAAAATGATATTGGAATCAAAAGCAATCACAGAAACAAGAACTCGATAGCTACTAAATCGATCAATTTCGGAGTATCTTATCAAATGGAAGAACTTATTCACTGAAGATTCCACATGGGAGGATGAGAATTTTATACAGAAGCATCCAGAACTACTCAAGCGTTGAGGACAACACTTTTTTGAAGGAGAGGGGCATGTTGGGCCCCTATAATACTAGTGATTACCCCATTACTATTGTAGTTGCATCCCTTATTAATATTTTTTTGCCCCTATTATCCCCATATTGTTATTACTGTGCTCCATAGAATCCCTCTATTGTTATTTTTGTGGCTTTATATTATTATTGTTAGGTCGTCTGGGTTATATTGTGACTCCTTACAGTCCTATATATAGAAAGGAGGTTTTGTCATTTGAATCATCTAAGCATTGTTCATTTATGTAATGTAAAGGAGGTTGCCCCCTCGAAGAGGCTGAATTCAAAGGCGTTGATCTGTCTTTTCTATCTTTTCTTGAGCTGGTTTCATAACAAAATCCCCTAAATTAAATTATCTACTGAGGTTCTCAATATTTGTGTTACACTACATTTCGATTTAGGTTGTAAATAGTCTAGTCTAAAATTAAGTATGAAATGTTCAATGTTTACTTCTTACAATCACAACAATGTGAAGTTAATAAACCTATTAATCTATGACTAAATTTTGTTCTATTCAAAACTCCAATTAGTATTCTACTTGAATCATGAGCTATTTAACTTAAAAACTTACTCATAAATGAAACAAACATCTAACACTTATCAATGTTTCCAACCCAAGATACTAATTCAAAATCATTGTACAAGCTACTTGAAAACCATTGTATAGTATCCAAATCTTTTCACAGGCAATATAGATAATTGTTATAAGAAATATAAATTACTACATAATCAATTCAATTTACTGCAAAAGAAATATAAGTCACTACACAAGCAATAACAATCAATGTTCAACTAGACCCATCATTATTCAAGTAATACCAATCACTGTTCAAGAAATACCCAGGGTTTATAAACTAAAGAAAAGCTAATGATAACTCAATATTGATTCCTCAATCCTATCTAGTTCACATATTCAATTTCTAAAGACTGCAAAAGAAAACTAAATGACAACTTAAACCAATGCTCCTATGCTTTTAGCTACTTCTTTTTTGTAAGCTTGGTGGGACTACATCTTCATCATGTCCATCAAATATATAACCCGGATCGGGGTAATGAATTGAATTAGTGTTTACGCATAAAGGAGTGCCTTAACATAGCAACTGATCACCTGTTCTACCCGATTCAACACAAACATATTCGAAAGATTTCAAAAAGTCATAGCTTACATTCTAATTCAAAAGTAATCTAAATAAACTTAGGAAAAAATTTCTATGAAAAACAACAATAACCTGTGACCTGTTTCAATCATGATTATACCATAGTTCTGATGTATCTCAGAGCTATGGTACAACTCCTAAAATATTAACACATGAATTATATTAATGGATAACATTCTACCTCTACAGTTTCTAGATATTTCATATAAAACACAATGCTACAGGATCTATGTGTTATTGTTAAGTGTACATGACTTTAAATAACAAAGACATAATCCAATTTGAATCAACAAATTAAGCTCATAACAGGGTTCTCATACATTTTAAAATTGGAAAGCGTCCTTCTAAGTGTTCTTGACTTGTGGAAATGTGATTATGAAATCATTCATGAACAAGAAATATTAATTAACATTGTTTCTTTGTTCACAAAGGCTCAAAGGCAATATGTTCTTCTAGATCCAAGTAAATCAGAGCAAGTAATTTAAGTAGAGAATGGAAGACAGTAAATATGAGATATTTTTGGAAAACGACTTTGAATCGAAATGTAAATATATAAATTTCAGCAAAACACAGTACCTACAACATACAATGATTACAGGACTCGGTTCTAGGTTGTGATGGACTCTTGCCACTTCCGAGAGAAATTATTAAACTAACTCAATACCTTAAAATCCAGAAATCATAACACTTACATGGAAATAAATGTTGAAACCAGAATTATATTAAGTTCAATGAAACATCAATTCAAACATCAATAAGAAGTATGTGACAATCTCCAGTTTTATCTGATCACATAAATATTTACATAAAACTATGAATATGGTATTTTATTCAAGATTACATACAAAAACATTAGGCTTTATAAAAAGTTCAACAGATGGAGAAATATTTATAACTAATTACCTAATAAAAGTAAACATATAACGTCGAAGCTAAGTTAGGCTATATGAAATCTCTCAAATGATTTCGAAAATATTGCAACTGAGCTTATCTCGATCACAACATGATCAATGCAACCGATTCTATGTTGAGAGTAAAGAGACCTATTCTGGGATGTTGAATAGTTAACTAGATGTCCATTGTTGAGTAGAGTACAGAATGAGGTGAAAGATTAGGTACAGGATAGTAATTCTACAAATGGTTGTTTCTTCAGTTGTTAAATGATGTGTTGGACTATATGTTGGAGTACCTATTGATCTATCCACATGTATTCAAATGTCTACGACTCTTTATAAAGAGAATTCAAAGTAATTCAAGCCTTATAGGTCCATTATTGCCTATTTAAACTGATTAAAGACATATGAAAAATAACACTAAAGACATATGAAAAATAACACTAAGTAACACATCTTACCTCGACCTGCAAAATAGTGTGGTTTCGCTAATGTAGAGTGGTATCATGGTACAAAAAGGGTAAAAGAGACTGAATGTCGATAAAAAAAGGGAATAGGGTATCAAAAATGAGTACAAAATTAGGGCCCAACACTCTCACCAGTATAAGCCTCCAATCAAATGTGAGGCATTTGACCTTGAAAACTCTTTGTGCATCCATTATATTTTTGAGTTCATCCTGAGCTAGTGGGTCTAGTCTAGGATGCACTTGATGTAATCTCTATTGAAAAATATCAACACCTATCTTGGTTGAAATAATAAGGTAGATGATATAGGTTTCATGTGTCGTGTCATCATAGAATTTCCACCAGCAAGGGGTATTGGCTAGGATAGGGGGTCTAAAAATGAATCCAATACAAATACTATGAGATCATGGGGGGGAGTGATAGTTGCATTCATGAGAGAATTAGAGAAAAAATTCAAGAAATTAGGAATTGACATAGTATTCGATGCTTTAAAAGACAATATGGGTATCCATACCTCTCATGGGTAATCTTTTGGATGTGAATATAAACAACGACTAGTATTCTATACATTGCATATGTTCATCTCAAATTATTAGTACATTCATATTCTGATTGGTGGGACATTGGGGTTGTATATCCATATTGGTAAATCAGGGTACACCCTACATTAGCTTTGTCATGTGTTTTAGAGTCACCAAAATAGAATGTACAAAGTTAAGTATTAAATTTGAATTTAGTAAAACTATCAAAATTTACGTCTAGGTTATTATAATCATCACTATTTACAACCAAAATACAAGGTTCATCATCACTAACCTATGAAAACTAAAGGATGTTAGGATGGGCTTGTAAGTGAGATAAGTTGATTTGGTTGAATTATTTCTAACTATAGTTTCAAGAAAATACTTCCCATTGTATTCCCTGCAAAGATAATTGGTTCATTGGTCCCCTCTAGTTGTTATCATGTGCTTCATATGAGACTTATTGTTTACCTAGACTTGATCACTCTTACCCTTATAAGGTAACCATATGTGAGAGAAATCAATGGAAAATTACCCCTGTAGTTTCTCAAGCTAGTCCCTACTTAGTAGTAGGCCGTATTCCTTAGGTATGTCCATGAATATGATATCAATCATATGATGGAATCGTATATCAGAGAGAAATCATATCAAAACATTGTCCATCTCACCAATTACATTTACTTCTGACATGTCTAATTGAATGATCTTAATGTTAGCCTTCTTTGGGACAACATTTATCTTTTTTCACACAAAATAGGGCATGACGTTAGAGGAAGCTCTAGATTCTACTAAATAGTTGTGTACATTATGATTAAAAACTTTGAATGTCAGAAGAAAAGATGGGGTATGTGACTTAAAATTTCTCTTTTTCTTGTTGTGTTTACAATGGATTTACCATTATCAGAGTTGTTTATAGTGGTAGGAGGTTTCTAAACATATTTGATAAATATTTGTAACTCTCGAGTAAAGTATTATAAATAAAATATTAATTAGATAATAAACTATTTTTTTGAGCCATTTTTTGTGATGAATTAATGATTCAAAGTGTTTAACCTTTTCCCTTGAATTTCTAATCAACCAACATTGATACGAAAATAGATGAGAATATTGAGACTAAGCATAAGAGGTTTGAAAGGTTCTTCTCTCCACTATGGAATACTCCAGAGATCATAAAGTGAAATGTTACCCCTTGTTTTCTTAATATATATTATAACATTGTCTTCTATGGCATTTCTTAAACAAACTAATGGTTCAATATTTTTAGTTGGAGGAGCAGACTTGAATTTCTATGTGTGGGTAGTAGGTAGGAAAAAAAACTAAGGTCTACTTAATGTTCTACATGTGCGTGGAATTATGCTTTCTTTTTTGTGAAAAACTATCTAGTTAACCATGGGAGTTGATGTAATAGATTTGGTAGAAGACAAGGGAGTAAGTAGTTGCCATAAAATTGATTTACCATTGGCAAGGTGAGCAGTTTCAGGGGTAGGATCTCTTCTATGGAGACTATAATTCATTTGGATTTTATGAGTGACTAGTTTTCCCCAATATATACTTCTTTAATAGTTTGTGTGTCCATATCTATGACCTAGTTCCAAATAAACATGATAAATATGTCATTGGCCTCATCTTCATATTTTATAGGCTCCTCTTTGCTTCTTGGGTAGAGTAATAAAATAGGGATTTCTAGTCCAAATTTTTATCAACAATCGGTGTTAATGAGTTTTCTCACTATGGACATGTTTTCTTTTGAGTGATAAACATAATGATATGAAAATAAATTTTCCATATCAAATTTGTCAGGGTTGAAATTCATATTCTAGTTATTAGTAGGTTTTGTTTTATTATTAGTCCTCTTCTGTAATGAGTATAAAGGATTATTTCAAAACAAGATTTCTCCTGAATTTTTCTTTAGGTTGATTACTTTGTTTAAGAACTTCTTGAAAAGTTTAAGCATTCTTGGGACCTACTATTGTCACCCGTTTTCACACCCTATCCTACTGGTTTTACTATAATATACCCAACTTTATCCCTTTTTGACACCATAAAATCACTCCACATTGGCTAAACCGTGTTACTGTACAATTCAGGTGAGAACTACTAACAAGGACTATTTTCTTATATCTTTGTTAGTTTAAATAGATGTTAAATAAATTTATATTTCTTGACTTAATTGACTAATCTATAGCTAGACTCTTAAATATAGGGAAGACACTTGAGTATGTGGAAAGGTAATCAGAGGTCCCACACCCAATCTAACAAATATAGAAAGTGACCATTTGAGAGCAACTATTCTGTACTCCGTCTAGTACTCAAATCGGTACTCTATTTCAAGCTCGATACTAGACAACTAGCCAATTGTTAGCATCCCAATGATAGATCTCTTGTTTAGAAGAATAGTGTTAGTTTCCTTGTTCTAAATTTAGTGTCACAAATGGAACAATTTAGTTATGATTTGGTGAGGTGATTCCGAGGATTTATCTTATCTTAATTTAGCCTAGTTAATAGATGTATTTTCTTTCCCTTGTCATTTTGTTGTAACCATTTGTAGGCTCGAATTATTTAAAAAGGCCTAGTGTTTTTATGAGAGGTTACACATATACACACATAGACTGAATCAGTGATGAGGATATTGTGACATGATATCATTTGTTTTTTTTGTTTAAGATTGAACTCTCAAACTTATGTTCTATTAAAGGTTTTTAATATAATTGTTCCAGGTTCTACATATATCTGAGAATTCATGTTTGCTTGATCTCTGAACTATTGAAGTAAGTTAGACTTGTTCCAAGTTGTGGAAAGGGCCCACCATAAACCTTGACCAAGTCCTGTACTAGTTCGCGTTAAGTAGGAGGTATGTTTCAAATTGATTAGGCATAACTATATTTGAATATTCACTTTCTTTCATTGATAATTTATAGAATTTTCGTACTTAGAATTGCACATAAAATTCATTTGATGTTTTCATAGATCTGAAGTTGTGATAGCTAGTCAAATGTTTATTGAATTTTGGCAAGCTTTACGATATTTGTTATAAGTATACTTTGCATTTACCAACTTCTTTGATTGCTCTCACGATTTCTTGAACGTTGAAGAAGAAGGTTTCAGTTTAGAAAATATTTATGAGAAACAAATTCTTATATTTTAGGTTGAATCCTTTTTTCTAAATGGAAGTGTTTTGATCATATGTGGATCCATATATTATTGGAAATAAACTCCTGTAGCTTTTGTTAGTCTGAATTCTTGTGGGAATTGCTTGAAAACAATGTGTCATTCATTGATTAAGTAGAGAGTGTTAATGCTTGGAGAATTACATATCATTTATTGTGTGTTGGTTATTAGATTTACAATATGATGATTATTTGATTGGTAGTGTATTGATCATTTGAATTAGTGATATGCCATTTATTTTATTTCATAGTGAGCCTTCAGTCAGATTTATTTTTGTTCACTTGCTTAGATAAATCGAAACAATGTACTATCTAATTTCTCAGATTGATTTTGAGATAGGAAGAAATACGCTATGTGTTAATATGCTTAGTTTTATTTGAATAAAATAGTACATAGGAAATAGTTTGAGTTACTTTACAAGATGTTTTTGAGTTTAATTTCGATTTGTAGAAATAGGGATTAGTTTTACATAACCGTTTTAAATGAAGTTGGTTGTTAGGTTGATTTTGGAACATTTCTTGTGATAGTTGCCAATCTTATTTTTGGAAGAGATTTTGAGTTCGATGTGCCATAATTGAGAATGAAATAGTAATTTGGCTTGTGCATGTGAAATAGTTTTCATTATTAGTGATTTTTCTTGTACAATGAAATAGGTTTCTTCACTTCAACAAGCTATGGTGTGATTGTTAGGAACAAAGTTGTTCAATTTGCACTTAAATTGATACTAAGTCTGCATAGGGTAAATATAGATCTGAACTGTAATGCATTACAACTCAAATTTTACAAAATTTGGTTGACAATTTAAACATAGGGAATTCAATGACATATAAAAGCCCTAACATTTTTGGCTCAATTTCCAAGGAGTTTCAAATGGTCCAGGTAATATTTCTCTAAATATTTATGTGTGGTAAGGATTTTTCAGGGAAGTCAGAGGGAGGAGAGTGTACGGTAAGACGTGAGTGAAGAGCCATGCATCCACTATGGTGGGGTTGCTCCAAAGTCTGGTTGTTTGTAGTAGATCTTTATAGTGTTTTCTTTTTTCTTGTGAAAAAGTAGAAGTAGACCTAGAGATAGTAAGGGGATA
Organism: Pinus taeda; assembly: GCA_000404065.3. Taxonomy (NCBI): domain Eukaryota; kingdom Viridiplantae; phylum Streptophyta; class Pinopsida; order Pinales; family Pinaceae; genus Pinus; species Pinus taeda. The sequence continues at coordinate 65,343 of APFE031354541.1, read as the reverse complement.
TTTATTCAAAGTAAAAGATCTTTTTTGGAATTATTTGGTCCTACAAAGACACCTCCAACTAATCTCATTAATTGTTACATAGGTGTGAGAAAGGTGGGAGAAATCTCTACCAGAAATGTGGCCTTAGTAGAAGGAATATCACATAAAGGGGAGGTAGAACAACTTCAAAGTACACCCCAACAAGAACAAACTATCTTAGGATATGTTGTGGGCACAAAACTGGTGGTGGTTTCATAGGTAGAGTGAGCAATAGGAGGACCTCAAAGGGATTCGGGCATGGCTACATTAGGCCCAATCCAGTCGAATCTTCTTCTATCCGAAATACTATACCGAGTTTTACTTCTAAACTTGTCACAAAGATGGCCAACATAGGAGTAGGTGAGGAAAACATGAATAATGGCAGAAATAATGGTGAAGACAACAATGGGGACAATGATTTGATCTATATTTTACTCAATTAGAATAATGATTGAAGGGATGAACTAAGAGGGGGACCTTAGGACAATGACGAAGATGTAGAAACTACCTTTGGATTTCCTATTCCGAACATCACCATAAATATTACTATGAAAAACATACCCTTGGCATATCTTCCACTTTTCCACGTCACGTCCTCTGAAGACCCTGAATATTTTTTTTTTATGAAGTTGATATTCTTTGTAGAAGAGAAGTTATAAATATTATGATTATGCACATAAACATAAACTATTTCCTGCCACCTTGAAATTTTCGACGCTGAGATGGTTCATGAGCTTGGGATAAAATGCTATTTACTCATTGGACAATATGAAGTTTATTTTTCTTAAGAAATATCAAGATTACTGGAAGAGTAGAGATGTTAATGTCTTTTATAGGATGCAAGAAATGATAGATGAGAGTTTGGAGGAATACCTTGAAAGGTTCCTTTATAAATATCATGAATCTAAAGTGGGTAATATGGATGAGATAACCTTTAGGACTATATTTTTAAATGGTTTAAGGGAAGAATGCAATAAAACACTAAATTTCTTGAGTTCTGATGATATCTATAGGAAGCCCGCTGAAATAGTTGAACTATGTAGAGCTTATTCTAAAAGTCAAGCTAAGGTAGGCAAAAGGCCTCGGGACAACCTAGGGGATTATGTATCTAGGAATTATATACCAATACAGGGTGGTATCACTCGAGTTGAGATGCGGAACCTATTGGAAATATTTCAAACATACATCCTTAATATTATTAGTGATCAGTTGGATACATTGAAAATTAAAAGAAAACAAGAGGAAGAGAAGGTTATTGTGGCCATTTTCTATCCTAAATGCAGACGAAAGCATCCTCAGAGAGAACTCCCCATTAATGTCATAGAATCTTCTGGGATCTATACTCGTTAGCACCCCACTAACCAATGCCCCTCCCTTCTAGGATTGGAAGCTATTTACAAGGTGGGGTTGAGACTAGTGAGCTTCCTCAATCGACTAGGAACCATCATGAAGGCTACTGTTTGGTCAATTTAGTGTGTTCTAAATTGCTTTATAAATTGTCAATCCGGGAGTTGTAAACTGTTGAAGTGAAGTGCACTATCTATGCAAGATAACCATTTTCTTATTTCTTTGTCATTTTTAGTCTTTTTTTGGTTTGTTTTTGGATTTATCTTCTTGTTGATTCCCTAATGTGAGATGGTGTGTGAGATGGTGATTCTAGTAATCAAGTATGGAAAAATGTATTCAATGAATAATTTCCAAACTTCAAAGTGTTCCAAAGGTGTTCAAACTTTACAATGACGAAATCAAGATGTGCCTAGATTCTAATTAACAAAATAGTGAACTATTACTATGGAACCCAGTATCCTTGTTGCTGTTATAAAGAAAAGAAAAGACTCAACTCAAAGCAATTTAAAAATTGTAAGCAAAGTAAACTAATCATATCACATCAATTCATTTTTGACCCCTCACTATTTGACTTGCTCTAGCTATAGGAAGTAGTCATACACAAATTGAATGATCTGATATCTAAGTTGCATGAAATAAAAATAAGATTAAGCTACACATTCACTCTACAATCCTTCATCATTTGGTAATTGAAGAATGATATGAATAGTATAATCACTAATCTTGTAGAAAAGTAAATGAACAAAGAAAAACTAAGAAATAAGCAATGCTGGAATTAAAACCAATAAAACAAATTAGCAGTAGGACAAGATAGTCCCATCATGTCATTAGTCATCAAAAATTATATGCACTGCCCGGGCTTCCTATTAGAACCTGAAATGCAAACACTGATCAGTAGACAATCAATTAAAAGCATAAAAGAAACTTATGAATAACAAATAACATAAACACCATAAGCAAGTTAATATATACAGCAAATATCTATAGTATCAAGAGCGTAAAATGAAGAAAAACATAAATCTATACATCAACTACAGGACCTTGGTGTACAGGGGCCCTCTGCACCCTCGGTCAATTAGAACCAATCACGAATTTGAACGCAAAATCAATGTCTTCTCATATATTGCAAAGAAGTTATGAAATAGAGACTAAGTCTCGGCTCAAAGGCTCGCACAACAGTCAAGTTTTACACACAACAACTACTAGCCTATACGCATATGAAGATGCGTTATTTATAGCAGAAAATACATAACTAATTAACACGGTCTGCGCTGATAGCTAAGCACGTAAAACACCAAAATCAGAATTATAGCAGCATGGTAGCCATGGGCATTAAATCCAAGAGATGGTTTGTTGGATTCGGTCCCTGAGCAGTCCCTAGGTGTTAATACACCTCCTAAAACTCAGGACCTTGCCACACAATCCTCCTCGTGCTGAAAATAGAGTCGTGCCACCGCTTAACTCCTTATATTGACCACCGTTTGACTGGCCTTGACAGCGGGCTTCTGTGGATGATTTGGCTGAACCAAGGGGGCACGTTCCATGTCCATGTCCTTTATAGCTTGCCCATGTGGCTAAGTTCTTCAATAGACACCTGTAGCATATAGTTTAACAAAAAGGCTGCAGAAACTTATTCTGGCTACAGAAAGTGACAGATTCCACAGCTGGTTGAACAAAAATCTAAACTAAATAGCAATCACAAAACATAGTTAGGAAACCATTTATATACTCATTTTAAACTATTATGCAATGATTTGATAGCTTAGAGGTTCAGGTAACTGGAGAAAAAGGCTAAAAAGGGATGTAGGGAAGGTGTAAGTTTGGGACTCAACATACCCCCACTGTGAAGGTGTTGCATGTCCTCATGCAACCAAAATTTAGTCATCTCCCTTTAGTCTATGTATTATGAAGCCTCTGCTAATACATCCAGTCCTCTCCTCTTCTTTCTTGGTGTTACCACCATCCTGGGTTTCCTTATCAAACATCTGAACTTGAGATTGATTAATTCCCTTCTCAACTTTCTACACTTCTTCCTTAGTTTCTTGTTCTTCTTTTGCCACAAACCCTTATGTAACATGGTATTATCATGAATAATTTTGTCCACTTTGCTTTTCTCTTTTAATGCCTCGTTTTCTTGTTTAATGTGCCTGTTTAAAACCTCTAATTCAAACACTTCTTGTTTCAAAGCTTGGACCTGTGCGTCTTGTGTTATGTGAGGCAGAATGCATGGTGTTCTCGGGCCTGTAGCTGTATTCTCTAAAGATTTGAGGTAGTCATATACCTCTTGCTATTTTGGACCAATTTCAGGTGTTTTCCTCGGGCTGGCTTCAAAGTCTTCTTGAGGAGGTGGATTGTCTTCTAGTTTTGGCCGAGAAGGGCTTTCATCAACATCGGAAGGGATGGCTTCAATATTAGGCAGAGGATGAGGTGGACTATGGCTAGGTTGAGGTTTCTCAGGTGTTTCCCCACCCAAGTCAATGAAGTGGGGTCATTTTACTTGTGTTCTCCTCCACTTTCCTTTGAGTCTGTTGCTCCTTCTTAAGTACTGTGGGCTAGTACTTTCCTCTTCCATAATTTGTTTCCCTTTTTCTTCCTTCTTAGCTGTGGCAGCCTGTTTTTGGAGGTGCACTAGTCTCTCAGGTAACACTTGATAGTCTTCCTCTATAGATGGTTTTGGTGATTGATAAACATCTTGTAAGTTCCTCTTTCCCTTCAACTTTCTCTTCTTTTTGTCCTTAATTCTTTCCTCCTTTTCTTTTTGAACAGTTTCTTTAGTTTTATCAATAGGAGACTCTTGGATTGTGACACTTTTTCCTTTTCTCCTACTCTTTCTCGATGCCTTTGGTGTACTGCTTCCCGGGGCTTTAGATTGTTCTTGAAAATAGTTTCTCACTAGAAACCGCTCCCAAGTATCTTTGTTTCTTTTCAACTAGTCTTCAACTAGAACCCTCACGAGTCCATGATGATATAAATGAGGCTCTATATCTCCTATGTCCTTTTGGACTGTAGTACTCATCTTTTTCAAACTCAACAGTAAGAAATAGGGTAGATTAAAAGCTTGTTTCTCTAGAAAGTTCATCAATAGCCAAGTGTGATACATGTACATTGTCCCAAATCAGCCTTCACAAGTGATAAATTTTTGAATGATTAATAGTAGGCCTGCCCATTCTTCTTTCAGTGCATTAAAAGGAATCCCTATTGTAAATACAATAACGTCCATACCTGGGTTACGCAATATAACTCTCCATGCTTGCTCGTCCAAACTTTTTTTTTTTAAACCAACGCTTGCCTTCCCGGTGAAAACCTGTAGCTGCTGCAATTCAGGCTTCAGAGACCATGAATTTCAGGTCTCCAATCTCTGCCACCTGGTCATTGAAAGACCTTGCAAAGGCTTTCGTGACTTCCTTATTATGGCCTTTGAATTTCTGGATGAAACGAAGTCATTTGGCTTTCTTCAACAATTCCTTTGCCTGAGGGTACCCTTCTAAAAATTTAAGCCCTTCCGGCTCTGCCCTCAATAGCCATCCCATCTTCCTTTGTTAAACATTCTTCTCTGGAATTCAACTGTGTATTGTATGAGGGTTTTATCAGAGGTAAGAAGGTTCTGTTTGCAAGGTTTGTGGAAGAACGATGGCCGAAATGAAAAATGGATACGGGAATTGGGATGTTCAGAAGCTGCGAGCAGAAACAGAGGATGAGTAGCCGAGATAAAATGGAGACATATGCTAGTGGAGTGCAGCTTTAACACAAGTGAAATGGCGTCGGAATTTTGAATTGAACGGTGTGAAAGACATTATACGTTTGATAAAATGACTGCACAAAATATGGTGGAGAGGAGCCGTATTCACATAGGTCATGTCTCATGAATACAAGTGGAGTATGGGAGTGTAGTTCATCTATGAGTTGAACTCGAAAAATAATCATGAGACCATTTAGGGAGTGAATGTATGATTTATGGAGTAAGGTCGTGGAATGGTAGTGGAGCTATCGTAATAATCATTGCACATAGTGAGCTTTAATGGTTCAATAACTATGCAAATTTGTGCCTTTAATTGCTATTTGAAATAAATTTTTGCCCATACCTTTAGAATCCTTGTCTTTGTTGTACAGTAGCCCTGACTCAATTGCTCCCTGTTGATGTCTGTAGATGCTCCATATCCATTTTTTCATGCTTGGTCATACCTGCATTTTTATTTTATTGTACTAACGCCTTGACTGTATATTTGAAAAACAGAGTGGTGGCTGCAGAAACTGCTTCTGGCCATGGAAACTGATTCCGGATGTGGAAAATTGGCACAACAATCACTTAGCTAAATAGAGATAGTTAGACACTAACTATCTGAATGGAAATGATCATGGAAAAAAAAACTTTTATTGATGAAATGAAATGGATGAGATGGAGTGAAATGAAGTGAGTGCAGTGAAAATGGAAATGAAATGAAGTGAGATGAAGTGAGTGGATTGAAAATGTAAATGAGAAAGAAAGAAAGATTTTTTTTTTTTTAAATATAGAGTGTCAGGTCTCCCTGATTTTCACTCTACATTTTCTGTATAAGACTGCCAATCAGAGATTGGTTTTCAGGCTTATACAATTTTTTTTCTTTCTTTTTTTCTTTTTTTTTGAACGCAAAGGAACAAAGGCTAGGTTGGTGGGGAAGAAGGATTCTTCTTCACCAACCTTATTGCAGAATTTTCTTGAAACATTATGACAAATTCTTCTTTTGAGAGTGGCTTATGATAAATCTTTAATCTATGGCCATTCACAATAAGAGGAGTTTGAAATTCATCAATGGTCTTCATTCTTACCGCTCCATTGTTAAAGACTTTTTCGATCGCATATAGCCCAAGCCAATGAGTCCGAAATTTTCCTTTGAAATATTTAAACTTGGAATCAAATAGTAGTGCCCAATCTCCCTCTTGAAACTTTTTCTCTTTGATATATCTATCATGCCACTTAGCTCTTTGATGTTGAACTAGATTAGTTCTTAGAATTGCTTCTTGTCTAATCTCATCTAGTTCATTCAACTGCCCCATTCTGTGTTTTTGAGCTTCTGATAAGTCCATCCCCAAGTGAACTTCCATCTTGAAAGTTTTAACTTGAAATTCAATGGGGAGCAGGACTTATTTCCCATAAACAAGTTCATAAGGAGAATGTCCTATTGTATTTTTCCATGTAGTTCTATAGGCCCATAAGGCTTTATAAAGCCTTTCAGCCCAATCTCTTCTATGTAGATGAACAATCTTGGTGATGATACTTTCAATGACTTTTTTTGTAGACTCCACTTGGCCATTTGCTTGCAGATGGTAAGGAGTAGATTTCTTGTGCTTGATCTTGTATTCTTCCATCAGCTTCTCCATCATGTTGGATGTAAATTGACTTCCCTGATCTGTCACAATTTCTCTTGGGACACCAAAGCGAATAAAAATATCCTCATAAAGAAAGTTAACAACTGAATTTTCAGTAGCAGAAAGTAATGCTTTGGCTTCTACCCATTTAGTGACATAATCAGTGCATACCAATATATACTTATTTTGCTTAGATGGTGGATTAATGGGCCCAATGCAATCTAAAGCCCATTTTTCAAAGGGTTCAATGAGTACCCGAGATTGTAATGGCATTTCATTTGAAAGAGTCGGTTTCCCTACTCTTTGGTAGCTGTCACACATTTTGACATATTATTTTGTGTCCTTGAAAAGGGAAGGCAAATAATATCCTAAAGAAAGGATTTTATAGGTCGTCCTTTTGTCAGCAAAGTGTCCACTGCATGGCTCATCATGACATGCCTTGAGGATGTCAGGCATTTCATCTTCCCGAACACATCTTCTGATCACACAATCTGGCCCTGTTTTAAACAATTCATTAGAAATCCATGAATATTTTGAACTCTCTTGAATAATTTTTCTTTTTTCACCAGGAAATAGATGTGGAAGTAGTTTCCCTATAACCAAATAGTTAGCAATATCTACATACCAAGGAGTCTTAGTAGTTACTGCAAACAAATATTCATTTAGAAACTTATCCTCTACAGGAGAATCTTCTTTAGTATTTTGGATCCTAGACAAGAAATCATCTATTGTATTTTGTTTTCCTGGTCTATCCAGCACAGTAATTTTGAATTCTTGTAAAAGTAAGAGCCATCTTGTAACTCTGCCATTAGTAACAGGTTTGTTCATTAGATATCTAATTGCAGAATGATCAGTATGGACAAAAGTTTCATAGCCTATTATATAATGTCTAAACTTATTGATTGACTCTTTTTCAGTCATAGTATAGTTCAACAAAGTGGGAGTCTAATTTTTACTCGTATAGTAAATGGCATAAGGAACTAAATCCATTTGACCCAACACAACTCCTAGAGTTGTATCTGAAGCATCTGTAGAAATATGGAAGGGGAGTTTCCAGTTTGGCCCTCTCAAAATAGGTGATTCAGATATTCTGGTTTTTTAAGTTTCAAATGCTGATTGACAATCAGGATCCCATTTGAATTCATAGTCTTTTGTAACCAATTTGAAGAGTGGAGATGTTGTTTTGGTGAAGTTTTCTATAAATATTCTATAATACCCAGTAAATCCCAAAAAAATTCTAACATCTTTTTGAAAAGTTGGAATAGGTAACTTGGAGATGACTTCAACTTATGATTTATCAACTTTAATTCCATCTCCCGAAATATGATGTCCTAAAACAATTCCTTCAGTAAACATCATAAATCATTTTTCATGACTAAAAGAAAGATTTGTTTCTTTACATCTGATAAGGACCTTTTCCAAAATTTCTAATGCTTCTTCAAATGAATCACCATAAACTGTAAAATCATCGATGTAGACCTCTACACAATCATGGATTAGATCAGAAAAAATTCCTAGTACTGCCCTTTGAAATGTTGCGGGTGCATTACATAATCCAAAAGGAAGCACTTGGTAGGAAAAATTTCCCCATGGATAGGTGAATCTGGTCTTATCTTGATCTTCAGCTGCTACCTGGATCTGATTATAGCCACTAAAACCATCCAGAAATGAAAAGTACTTTTTGCTTGCTAGAGTATCTAATACCTGATCGATAAAGGGTAAAGGAAAGTGATCCTTTAAATTCGCTTTATTCAATTCCCTATAATCAATACATACCCTCCATTTACCATTCGTTTTAGGTACTATAACCAAAGGAGAAACCCATCGGCTATCTGAAATTGGGTAAATGAAGTTTACATTGAGTAGTTTTTGGAGCTCTTCTTTCACTATTTCTCTAAGATTTGGATTCATCCTTCTCTAAGGTTGTCTGATTGGTCTACCGTTTTCCTCAATGTAGATGTGATGAATACAGGTCTTAGGATCAATACCTTTCATGTCAGTGTACTCCCATGCAAATGCTGTAGAATGTTTTTGCAAGATTTTGGTTAGCTTCTCCTGTTGTGATCTTTCCAAGTTTTTGTTGATATTCAATGTTTTACCTGGAAAAATTTCAGTGGTGGAACTACCAAACTCTTCCATAGAGTAAAGAGACATTTGTCTAGATGATAGATACTCAATGTCAGAATTTAACTGAAATTGTGTGTGGTCATATTCTGAAGGGATTTCAAAGTTTTCTAATGTGTTCAGAATTTGACTATCTTCACCGATTCCAGAAATGGTATAGGCAGGTTGTATAGTTTCCTCATCATCGACCCATTCATTATCTCCTATCTCTGTAATTGTTTTTGTTGGACGATACAGACTGAATTTCTTTGTCGAATTACCATCAGAAATATACATATCCCCTGATCTACAACTGATAAAAGCATCAGCTGTGGCTAGCCAAGGTCTTCCTAAAATGAGTGGATGCCCTCCTAGATTACTCTTGGGAGTTAAAATCATGATATCCACTGGATACTCCCAAGAATCTATGGAGACCGAAATGTCTTCTAATACACCATCTGGTTTAATAATTGATCGATCTGCAAGTTGCAGTAGAGTAGGTGTAAAAAGAAGATTTGGAAGTTTTAGCTGTTCCATAGTTTGTCTACTCATAATGTTGATAACAACCCCTAAATCAATCAAAGTATTTGGAATTTCTACCCCATTGATATGTGTTTTGACAATTGGACTACTGGGATCTACGTACTTATGCATGATAACTTTTCCCATGATGATATCTGCAATTTTTCCTACCAGGTGGATTTTTCTTGTATCTCTTGGTTTCCTTCCTAGTCTTTTGAGACTCAACTCCTTTATTGTTTTAGCTAGAATAGGAATTTCTCTAATGGCTTGTAACAAGGGAATATTGATAAAAACATTCTTTAATTCATCTAGAAAATCATAGTTAGGCAAAAAGATTTGTTTTTCCACTCCTTTATCAATTTGTAATCTTTCAGGAAAAGGAGGTGTGGATGAAGATGCAGGTTGCTTGACTATAGGAGTCGTGGGGGTTGATTCTTTTTCTTTTTCTTCTTGAGTGCTTGGGTTTTGAAGAGATGCTTTAGAACATTTATTGGCTTTAAGAGATTATTCCTCATAAATGCTTTGCTTTTGAGTATCTATAGAAGGCTTGTCTAAGACTCTACCAGATCTGAGTTGTACATCATTGAGAGGAACAATCATATAGGTATGAAATTGTTGTCCTTCTACCATGTAAGCATTTTGAGGAGTTTTATTATTTGGATTTGGCAATGGCTAGGAAGGTAATTGATTTTTCTTTTGTTGGAATGGATGTAAGAGTTGGGAATTTGGATTTTGTTGAGAAGGTTGTTGTTGTGGAAATGGTAATGAAAGTTGTGGATTCTGATTTGGAGGTTGTGGAACTTGTTGGTTTTGAAAAGATGGAGGATATTGGTAAAATTGAGCAAATATCCCATAAGGATTTTTCATACCTTTTACCCATGATTGAAATGGATTTTGAGGTTGGGACCAAGGTCGTTACCAAGGATTGCAACTTGGTGGGGGTTGAAAATTCATGGGGTTATTAAACCCTTGATTTTGTTGCCCCTGCCAAGGTCTCCTTGAAACAAAACAAAGAGACTCAATTGAATTTGGGTCTTCTTGAAAGACAGCTTTGAGCCCAGGAATTGAAGGACAATCCTTAGTCTCATGGCTTTCTGAGAAAATCGCGCATGTTTCTACAACTTTTGCATCCAAGGGGCATTCCCTTAGAACGTGTTTCTTCCTACATTTTGGACAAAAGATGGCCAAAGCTTCAACTTCTTCTTTCTGCTTTTTTTGTATCTTAAGGGTGTCTAGTTGCTCACTAAGATTCCCTAAAATATCTATTTTGAACTCATCAAGCATGTTGCCAATCTCAGCCCTACTCACTGATCTAGTTGCAGATTTATTTGCTCTAATGAGAGAAGGATCTCTAGGCCCTTTTCCAGTTTTAGATTTTCCCCTTGAGAGATGGACACATACTCTGCTATATCATGAAGTGGAAGTTGAGATATATCTCCTTTCCCCATCATATTCAAAATATCTATCCATTCATCTCTAACGGCTTTTAGTAGAATGGCTTTCAAGGTTTCTTCATCTAGGTTACTCATTTTTGCTCTTTTGAGGTTATATTGAAATCTTTCAAGTAGATCCTCCAAGTTTTCATCTTCTTTTTGTACCATTTTGAGTACCTCATCCTTATGATTGGTGGGCATACAATAGTCCAGGTATCTATCCAAAAATGTTTGTTTCATGTCATTCCAAGTCCTAATTGATTGAGTAACTAATCCCATGAACCATTTTAGAGCAGCTCTGTTCAATGTTGAAGGAAACAACTTGAGTTTTTGAGCATCTTCCATGTAATCATAACTTCGGCACACGACTTCAAACTCAAATAAAAATGTTTCAGGGTCATGACTTCTCAACCCATAAAAGTTTGGGAGGACAGATGGTGAGATGTTTTTCAGTGTTGTTCGAGATTCCTCATCAACTATAGGAAATCCAAATGAGTTGTCTCGATCCCTGTTTCCCTCGTTGTTACCTCTACCTCCTCCATTGTTTCCTCCTCCTCTACCTCTACCTCTACCTCCTCCAAATCCATTTACTACTTCCTCTGTCATGATAGCTTCTTCAGAGAATTCAGAGTCCTTTGTTTCTTCTATCAATGGTGAGTGAGGAGGAATTTCTCCCTCTTCTTCTTCAGGTGATTCTACTTCTTCAATTACAATTTGTTTTCCTGTAGAAGTAAAGAAAGGGTCTTTTCCTAACTCAAATTCGGTGGATAGTGTGGGAGAGTCTCCTAATTCAACTACTGCCTCTTGAACTCTAGGGATCCTAAGACTAGGAGTATGAGTTGGAGATGTTGGAGGTGTATCTTGCCTATACCTTGGAGTGGATGGAGTTTTAAAAATTGAACTCTTGGCCCTAGCTATAAACCTTCCCCTAGAATCTCTTGCTCTATACATGTCGTTTTTATTTCTTCAAGTCAGGTTAATAATTCTCTTTCTAATCTTTCATATCACTCTAGGTGCAAGAAGAGATCATACTCAAGAAATTACTGAATCAATAACTCTCTTTTCTGATCCTCCAGGTCACACTAGGTGCAAGAGGAGAGCATACTTTGAGAAATCATCAATTTTTACCTTCCTTGAAATTTTCTTGTTTTTGTTTTTTTTTTTTTAAGAATTTGGCTACCTAGTTTCACTTCCCCGGCAATAGTGCCAAAATTTTTGGTCAATTTAGTGTGTTCTAAATTGCTTTATAAATTTTCAATACAGGAGTCGTAAACTGTTGAAGTGAAGTGCACTATCTATGCAAGATAACCATTTTCTTATTTCTTTGTCGTTTTTAGTTTTTTTTTGTTTGTTTTTGGATTTATCTTCTTGTCGATTCCATAATGTGAGATGGTGTGTGAGATGGTGATTCTAGTAATCAAGTATGGACAAATGTATTCGATGAATAATTTCCAAACTTCAAAGTGTTCCAAAGGTGTTCAAAATTTACAATGATGAAATCAAGATGTGCCTAGATTCTAATTAACAAAATAGTGAACTATGACTATGGAACCTAGTATCCTTGCTGCTGTTATAAAGAAAAGAAGAGACTGAACTCAAAGAAATTTAAAGACTATAAGAAAAGTAAACTAATCATATCACATCAATTCATTTTTGACCCCTCACCATTTGACTTGCTCTAGCATGAAATAAAACTAAGATTAAGCTACACATTCACTCTACAATCCTTCATCATTTGGTAACTAAAGAATGACATGAATAGTCTAATCACTAATATTGCAGAAAAGTAAATGAACAAAGCAAAACTAAGAAATAAGCAATGCTGGAATTAAAACCAATAAAATAAATCAGCAGTAGGACAAGATAGTCCCATCATGTCATTAGTCATAAAAAATTATATGCACTGCCCGGGCTTCCTATTAGAACCTGAAATGCAAACACTGATCAGTAGACAATCAATTAAAAGCATAAAAGAAACTTATGAACTGCAAATAAAATAAACACCATAAGCAAGTTAATATATACAGCAAATATCTATAGTATCAAGAGCGTAAAATGAAGAAAAACATAAATCTATACATCAACTACAGGACCTTGGTGTACACGGGCCCTCTGCACCCTTGGTCAATTAGAACCAATCACGAATTTGAACGCAAAATCAGTGTCTTCTCATATATTGCAAAGCAGTTATGAAATAGAGACTAAGTCTCGGCTCAAAGGCTCGTACAATAGTCAAGTTTTACACATAGCAACTACTAGCCTATATGCATATGAAGATGCGTTATTTATAGCAGAAAATACATAACTAATTAACACGTTCTGCGTTGATAGGTAAGCACGTAAAAGACCAGAATCAGCATTATAGTAGCATGGTAGCCGTGGGCAGTAAATCCAAGAGATGGTTTGTTGTATTTGGTCCCTGAGCAGTCCCTAGGTGTTAATACACCTCCTAAAACTCAGGACCTTGCCACGCAATCCTCCTCGTGCTGAAAACAGAGTCGTGCCACCGCTTAACTCCTTGTATTGACCACCGTTTGACCGGCCTTGACCGCAGGCTTCTATGGATGATTTGGCTGAACCAAGGGGACACGTTCCATGTCCACGTCTTTTCTAGCTTTGCCTATGTGGCTAAGTTCTTCAATAGACACCTGTAGCATATAGTTTAACAAAAAGGCTGCGGAAAGTGGCAGATTCCGCAGCTGGTTGAACAAAAATCTAAACCGAATAGCAGTCACAAAACATAGTTAGGAAACCATTTATATACTCATTTTAAACTATTATGCAATGATTTGACAGCTTAGATGTTTAGGTAACTAGAGAAAAAGGCTAAAAGGGGATGTAGGGAAGGTGTAAGTTTGGGACTCAACAACTACTGAATGATAATACTTATCAAGACCCTAATATGCAAGTTTTTCCTCAAAATAATTGATGGAATTATCAACAATTTTACTCCTCATGTCCTACATAGCCACCTCAAGGTTCACCTTGGAACCAAGGATGGAGAGGGAATACTTATGGAAGCACCTTTCAGCATCGAAACCAAGGATCTCCATACCCTCACTATCAATATCCACCCTACAAGACTTATGCATTGAATATGACCCAATTACAACAAGGGTATAACCCACCTTTCCTTCAACAACATTCATTATCATTACCACCTCCAATACAACAACACTTGCCCCTACCTCAAAAAATCAATCCATATTCAAAGTAGATGCAACAATCATTTAACCCTCCTCGACCAACATAACTGCCCAAAAACCCAATTTCTAATTCTAATAATAGACCTCCTCAACCTGTACAAAACATTGATCTGCAACATTTTCCCACTTATTCTATCACTACTTTTCCCTTAAATCAAATTCAACTAAGGTTTGGGAAAATTTTTAACAAAAATAAATCAATAGTAGTTATCCAAGAGGAGTATCCTCATATAGAATTTGAAGACAAAACCATTGAAAAAACAGAAAAAAAAAATGAAATAAAAGAACCACATGATCTCTTAGAACCCAAGGATCCTCCTTTTCTGGAAAGATTTCTTGTGAAGAAAACCAAAATTCACACAAAATATGACTTGGAGTCGGAGTTGAGGAATATATCTATAAAAATCCATTTGTTATAAGACATTAAAGACATTCCTATATATACAAAGAATATTACAGATATTTTCATTAAAAATCAAAGAAGGAAGAGGAATAATAATAAGAATATTAAAGTCATCATCAAAATGTCAGAAATGATATTTGGATTACCACCAAAACACGATGATCTAGGGAACCTCGTGGTAACCATAGATATCAATGGAACTTTCCTACCTAATATTCTAGTAGATTTGGGGGAAACCATTAATGCAATGATTGTTGATACTATGACATTATTGAAATTAAAATAGATAATACCTACACCCATTGTGTTAGAAGTAACATATAAGTCCATTGTCAAACCTGTGGGGGTCCTAGAAGACGTGGTGGTAACAATAGCTTCCTCAGAATATCAAGTTGATTTTATAATAACTTCCCCGAAAAATACTAAACCTGGTCACCCTATAGTTCTAGGGAAGCCTTCGATGGCAACGACTAATGTTGTTATTAGGTGTAGAAATGGGGAAATGGAAATTTCTAATGGCTTACAAATTCAAGGATTGACTAATTTTTCACCTGCCCAATTAACTGCTGAAGTACCTCTTTGATTGGAAAATCCCTATGGGTAAGAAGACTATATGTTTCCCTTGGTGAATTTATAACAATCAAGAGGGCTTCAAGAATAGTCAGAAAAACATGTTTTGCAACAATTCATATCTAATATCAATTGTATAGATTACCCTGTTTCTTTTAGGGGCTACCATCATGTTTTCAGTAGTGAATTTCATGGAACTTGTTACCTTGTTGTGTTTGCATCATTTACTATTGCAACCTTGGAAGAAAACATAGAAGTAAATGCTCAACCTGTTAAAATCAGCACTGCAAAAACACTATATATTGGTACATATTTAAGTACAGAACAAAGACAACAAGTAATAAACACTATTCAAAAATAGTTTGGAGAATTTGATTGGGATTATTTAGATATGAGAGGGATCCATCTTGATACTTCTATGCACCACATTTACATAAATGAATAAATCATACCTATAAGGAAACAACAAAGATGAATGAATTCAACTCTCAAAGAAATTGTCAAATATGAATTGCAAAAACTTTTGAGTGCAAATTTTATATACCCCATCTCTAACAGTAAATGGATATCCCCCTTGGCCATGGCTCCCACAAAAAATGGGAAATGGTGAATTTGTGTTGACTACAAAGAGTTGAACAAAGCCACCCTGTGGGATTACTTCCCTCTACCTCTTATTGACCAAGTGCTTGATACTCTCTCGCGGGAAAAGTATTTCTCCTTTGTCGATGGGTATAGTGGCTACAACCAGACCCAAATAGATCTAGAGGACCAAGAGACGATTACTTTTACCTACCCATGGGGCACCTATGCTTATAGAGTCCTTCTATTTGGCCTGTGCAATGCTCTAGTTATGTTTGAAAGAGTTGTCCTAACCATCTTTGTTGTGTGGGAGTCTAAATGGATGACTTCATAGTGTATGGTGATGACTTTCAATAGGCTCTGGAGAACTTGGAAAAAGTGTTGATTCTTAGTCAAGATGCTCATATGGCTCTAAGTAACATCAAATTCAAAATGATGCAAAATGGGCGGATTGTTTTGGGTCACCATGTGTCACAAGTAGGAATAAAAGTTGACCCTGCAAAAATTGAGGTAATATCACATATTTTAGTTCCAACGTCACAAAAGGAGGTAAGATTTTTTTTGGGACATGTAGGGTATTATAGGATATTTATTGAAAATTTCGTTGATATTGCAACACTTATATTTAAACTGCTCACTAAAGAGGTTGATTTTCTATGGGATACTAATTTTGAAAATTCTTTTAGTTACTGAAGGAAAAATTGTCAACTGCTCCAGTACCGAGAGGACCTAATTGGTCTCTCCCTTTTCAAATTTGTACTAATGCATCAGATACAACCCTTGGAGATATGTTAGGGAAATGTGAGAATCACATTATCTATGCTATTTATTTCCTTTGAAAGAAATCTCTCACCTTCAAAATTAAACTACACTATTACCGAAAAAGAATTACTAGTAGTAGTCCATGTTGTCAACAAATTTAGGCACTATATTACTCGTTATGATATTTTGTTTCCATATTGATCACTCTTCTATTAGATTCCTTATGAATAATCCAATTACTAGTGGAAGAAATACTAGATGGTTACTCTTACCTCAAGATTTTAAAATCACTGTGATTGACAGGCTTGGATGGGCTAATTCAACTGCAAATTTCTTGTCCCGAACAAATATTGCACGAGGCATAGATCCAGTACTAGTTATGAATGACTTTCTTGATGAGAATTTTTTTATTATTTCAACACATACTCCTTGGTTCTCTAATGTGGCTAACTATTTGGTATCAGGTAGGCTGCCACAAATCTACATACTAGGCGGAAACACAGCATTGTGCAACATAGTGCCAACTATTTTTGGATAGAAGGAAGCCTATACTACGCCAAACCTAATTTAATCATGAGAAGGTGTGTACATGAAGATGAAATGTATCATTTATTGAGATATTTCCATAGTGAACACTGTTGTTGAAACGTTGTAGACAAAATAACAACTTATAAGGTCCTACATGCACGTTATTACTAGCCCACTCTCTTTAAAGATGCTAAAACGTTTTTTTCTAGTTGCGATGCTTTCCAAAGAATGGGAGGCCTGTTCCAAGTGATGAAATGCCTCTTCAAACTCATATATCAATAAAATATTTTGAAAAGTGGGCATTGGATTTTGTAGGCTCCATCTCTCCTGTGTCCAAGATAAAGAGGTACATATTAGTTTGTACTGATTATGTGACGAAATGAGTGGAAGCTAAGGATTTATTTTCTTCCACTGAGAAGTCTATTGTAGATTTCCTCTTTGAAGACATATTCACTCAGTTTAGGGTGCCTAGATAAATTTTCACTGATCAGGGGACACAATTCACTTCCAAACTAGTAAAGGCTATCACTGAAGAATACTCGATTAAGCACCAGAAATCTATCCCATACCACCCTCAAAAAAATGGATAGGTTTAATCCTGATCTGAAATGGGACACTAAAGGCTTCTTGTCAGCTTGTAAGAACCTCTCTCACTCCAAGGCTTATATATTCCCCAGATCTATTCTTATGATTGATAATTGCGGAATTAAAAGTACTTGTAATAGGTGTATGCTTGTGTTTTATTTTTAATTGTTGAGTTCTTTAAGTTGATTTCCTTAAACTAATATAAAAACATATAACAACAAGTAATGCAAACAATAACCAACACACATAATAGTAATATAATTAGGAGTTCACCCAAACCTCTTGGGCCACGTCTACGTGAGCTCTGGTCAACTCAACTAGGCTCTTTGGGATTATGATAATCTTTATTTTACAAGTTCCACTTTCAACTCCTTTGGTTTAAAACTGAATCTATGGGTTTAGAATACCATCTTATCCCTGGTTGTCCATACTCTGCAGACAGATCTAGGCTTCTCTAGACTAGACTCCTTCAATCAGCGCTCTGAGCTATCTTGAGCTCAAGCTTGCACCAACTCCCTCAGAGTTCTTTTACTGTCTTTGGAATTCCTTCTTCTATCTTCAACACACATCAGACATCAGCAATAGCTTGATCATTTTATCTCTTTGTTGTTTTGACTTCATTACAGCTTCATGGTTTGTAGAAGCCCATTGAGCCCTCTGGCTCTGCGGCTCTACCTGCAACCTCTGGTGGCTATGCCTCTGTCAGTGCTCTGGCTCTGCCTTCCAACCTCTGGTGGCTATGTCGAGCTTCTCTAAGCTTCTCCGAGCTTCCTCTAAGCATTAATTTTCCTAAGCCTCCGAGAGTCCCTGTTAGTTGTGTTCTCTGTGTATTTGTAACCATCTCCTTACAGTCCTCCATCACGGAAAACCATGCATTTCCATAAAAGAATCAGTGTCCCCTTGAAATGAACTAGTGGCACAGGAAACCCAACTATTCAGCCTTCCTTCTGCAGAAAGCCCGTGTTCGAACACGTAATGCAATACATAGGGAAATCTAGTGAAAACGCATCATTGAGCATTTAACCGAACTTCAAACAACATAGAATCACCCCTATAAACCTGTCGGGTCCATGTTCTTCATCGCTCATCACAAATCGCATTACACAAGGCCAAAACCCAATTGCACCGAAATACAAAGAAAATCTGCAAATCTGGATTTCAAATAATATGAAATCACGTATGTAATCCTTATCGGGTCCACCTTTGGTCGTAATATCACCATCGCCTAGGCATGACGTCAAAACCTCAATACATGGAAATACAAAGAAAATCTGAAATTCCAGATTTCAAATTATATGCAATCATGTTTATAATCCTATCGGGTCTGCGCCATGATCGTAAATCGCAATCACGTCTCGCATATGCATTGGCCCTGATATCAGGGATTCGCCGATCACCAATCGCTAATCGTGTCGGCCTATCACATTGTCGCATACATAAAAGGCCCTTTGCATTGTGCAATCCGAACGCAAGTCACCGATCGCATCGGCGTTTCACTATCGCAAGTCACAACGGCATGGATCTTGGTTCTTCTCAAATGATTTTGTGCGATGCGATAAAGTCATCTCCATCGTTGATCTACACGTCTGATCTAATGGTCCATGTGCAATCACATTGCCGCTATCAAAATTCCTTAAGACCAGGTCCTTTAACACTCCAATCTTTATATGATTGCGATGCGATATATAATATATATATATATATATATATATATATTATATTATATTAAAATATATTTATTATGACAGCCCCTTTAACATTTCCGATGAGATTCTTCCATAGAAAGCCTTTATTTCTTTTAAGTCCAATTTATATAAGAAATTGCCTCCTTTTCAAAGGACAATGGGAAAACGTCTTTCTGCGATAACTCCATCATCCGAAGTCCATTTTAGCCCATTCAAATTGCATTAGATTCATATTGAAGAGATATCAGTAATGACACTATTTTCAAGAGCATCCTTTGACTATCATTTTCGTCTATGAGGAATAATTTTAGACTTAGAAGTCTCTTCTAGATCCATTTTGGATCATGCCTTCCCACTAAAAAGATTTTGGACTCCAAAAGTCAGATATACTGATCTGAACAGTAAATGAGAGTACCTCACCCTCTTCTTTCAGTCTTCATACACTTTCCTTGCATAGTGCCTTTGAACCAAAGCCTTTGAACACTTCCTTCCTTGATGTGCTTGTCCTCCTGGGAAGAACTGTCTTCCTCCTTGACTTATGTAGAACTCCTGCTGAGAAGGTCACAGAAGGTAGTTTGAACTCCACTGCCTTCATCATTGATCTAAGGTGGCTCAAACCAATGTGAAGTTACATCTACTTCAGAAAATTTTCATTTGTACCTATTTGACATACTGTCAACAACAACTGTTAACAACAACAGGATTACAGAAAACAACTAGATGGCCTAAACTCTTGCTTCAACAAAAGAAACAGATTTCACATCTTGTGAACACCTCCATGTCTTTACATCTGCATACAAATGATTGACTAGAAAACAAGCCAACAAAACATGCCTTTAAAACAATTGACCCTTCAATTCAAGCATGTGGAAAAATAATTCTAAAGTTCTTTTTCAAAGATGAAACACTCCATCATTATCTCCATCTTGGAGACCAAATCAACTTTTTCCAAGTCAACATTACATGCATCTTTAAAACAAAGTAATCAATCGTCCATGTTAATCACACATACATGTTCAAATACAAGGAAATGATCAACATCCCTTTGTTCATGCATATCATGCTTATGCATGCATTTCACCTTTCAACTTTTGCTTAAGCACACTGTACTTTTGAAGCTGTAATGAATATAATGTTGCAGCAATAAAGTGAGTTTCCTACTCATCTTTTCCATTCACTTTCTTGGTAAAAACCTAAAACTTGCATTCCATTAACAAATAAATGCAAATAGATGCATTATATCAATAGACATGCAATCTTAATTGGATAAGAACTTTAACCATTTCTTACCAATCCATTTCAAAGGTCCTTCCTTTGTCTGCACATCAACATCGACATGTGAATCATCCCAAAACACATCAATCATGGAAACTTCCTTTCCATTTCTGCCATTTTCTCTTTCCACCTTCTTCAAGTTTCGTGGAAGCATTGTTCAATTTAGAGTCCAACATTTTGCAACAATATATCCTTGCTTATGGCAGTAAGTGCAACACATGTGCATCTTCTTGATAGCATGATTTTCCTTATCCAATTGACCTTTGGCTTCTTCTTTCTTTTCCTTCAAAAGTTTCCTGCATGTGGCCATTCTCTTCCAACATCTAGAAACATTATGGTTATCCCAACCACAAAAGGAACATGCAATTCTTTTCCAATGCTTATATCGAAATTTATCATGCTTAATACAATCAAAGGGAATGTGTTTAGAACCAGATTTATGCCTTTATTTTTCACCTTTATTGCCTTCATGAAGAGGTGAATTGAATGAAGAACTAGCTCCCTTTGGAACACCATCAATCTCTTCAAGGCTGTCAGAGTTTCCACAACTCTCTGGTTCAAGTGCATGCTTATGAAGATTTGAATCCGGCAAATATTGTTTCAAGCTATTGAATTGTCCATGAATACAATATTTACACTCTTGAGGTAGGAAAATTGAAATGAAACTCCTTCTTGGAACAATTTCATTGACTTTCATGGCAGCTTTGAACTTTCTCCATAAAATTGCCCATAGCCAAGACCGAAATACTTAGGCCTTTCCTCAACCATTATTGGCTGAACAATACCTTGGGCATGTTTTCCCAAGCCTTTTCCTTCATATCCCATCTTGGACATTAACTTGGAACCTATGCCTTTGGTATGTTTTCCAAAAGAACCAATATAAACATTCTTAGAGGAATTTGAAGGCAAGCTAGAATTATTTACATCTTCTTCAAGATGACACTAGACTAAGGCTTCTTTGGAAACAAAGAGCTGTGTCTCCAACTCATGCATCCTTTCCAGATTCATATTTTCAATATTATGTTGTCTTTTCATTTCCTGCGATTGGTCAGAAAGAAATTGCTTCTCTTCCTTCATAGAATTCAACTGCTCTCTAAGGGTGATTCTCTTCCTTCCATCCTCATACATTTCTCTCACCATATCCATCATGATGAACAAGTCTTGCCTCATGCCTTCATCAAAGAATCTTGTGATGAAGGAAGAATTTGAGGATTGACTTGTAGAAGTTGTCATTATGAAAATGAACAAAAGAAATTCAAACAAGATTAAGAAAGAGATCATTCAAGCAACCTTTTGTAACAAACGTCATGTGCTTCATGGATTGCCTTGAGTTCCTGTAGGATAAGAACAATGCCTTCAGCCTTTCTTCCTTCTTGTCCTCTCCTGGACATAGCTATCAATAGCCATCACCTCTGCAAACTCACGCAATGGTCAGTTTACAAGAAATCAAACAACCAATTAGACAATCAATCGTTGACTGCCCAAACACCTTTCAGACAAATAATGTTTTGATCTGTTAATCAAGCATCCTGATCTGATATCACCTGTATCGTGATATAAAATGCTATGGTATGATATCAACTTCTTTCAAGGCGGGGTTAATTAACCCGACTCTCTGATATAACCATCTCTGATACCACCTGATCTGAAATGGGGCACTAAAGGCTTCTTGTCAACTTACAAGAACTCTCCCAATCCAAAGCTTATATATTCCCCAAATCTATGCTTATGATTGATAATTGCAGAATTAAAAGTACTTGAAATAGGTGTATGGTTGTGTTTTCTTTTTAATTTTTAAGTGCTTTAAGTTGATATACTTAAAATGATATAAAAACATATAACAAGAAATAATGAAAATAATAACCAACACACATAACAACAATATAATTAGGAGTTCACCCAAACCTCTTGGGCTACGTCTCTATGAGCTTTAGTCAACTCAACTAGGCTCTGTTGGATTATGGTAATCTTTCTTTTACAAGCTCCACACTCAACTCCATTGGTTTAGAACTGAACTTATGGATTTAGAATACCATGTTATCCCTGGATGTCCATACTCTACAGATAGATCTAGGCTTCTTTGGACTAGACTCCTTCAATCAACGCTTTGAGCTATCTTGAGCTCAAGCTTGCACCAACTCCCTCAAAGTTCTTTTACTATCTCTGGAATTCCTTCTTCTATCTTTAGCACACATCGGACATCATCAATAGCTTGATCGTTTGATCTCTTTACTATTTTGACTTCATTACAGCTTCATGGTTTGTAGAAGTCCATTGAGCCCTCTCGCTCTGCGGCTCTGCCTCCAACCTCTGGTGGCTATGCCTCTGTCAGCACTTTGGCTTTTCCTTCCAACCTCTGGTGGCTATGTTGAGCTTCTCCAAGCTTCCTCTGAGCATTACTCTACCTGAGCCTCTGAGAGTCCCTATTAACTATGTTCTATATGTATTTGTAACCATTTGGTTACAGTCCTCCATCATGGAAAACCACACGTTTCCACAAAAGAATTAGTGTCCCCTTGAAATGAACGAGTAGGCACAAGAAACCCAACTGTTCGACCTTCCTTCTGCAGAAAGCCCGCGTTCAAGCACGTAACACAATACACAGGGAAAACTCACGAAAACACATCATTGAGCATTTAACCAAACTTCAAATAATATTGAATCACCCCTATAAAACTGCCGGATCCGTGTTCTTGATCGCTCATCACAAATCGCATTGCATAAGGCCAAAATGCAATTAAACAAAAATACAACGAAAATCTGTAAATCAGGATTTCAAATAATATGAAATCGTGTCTATAATCCTTATTGGGTCTGCTTTTGGTTGTAATATTGCAATCGCCTAGGCGAGAGGTTAAAACCTCAATACATGGAAATACAAAGAAAATCTGAAATTTCAGATTTCAAATTATATGCAATCATGTTTATAATCCTATTGGGTTCGTGCCCTGATTGCAAATTGCAATCACGTCCCACATATGCACTAGCCCTAATATCGGGGATTCGCTGATCGCTAATCGCTGATCGCATCGGCGTATCGCTATTGGCATATCTCATTGTCACATACATAAACAACCCTTTGTGTTGTGCGATCCAATCAGCGATTGCATCGACATATTTCTATCGTGGGTCGCAATGACATGGATCTTGGTCCTTCTCCCACGGTTTTGTGTGATGTGATAAAGCCATCTGCACCATTGATCTACACATCTAATCTAACATTCCATGTGCAATCACACTGCCACTATCACAATTCCTTAAGGCCACGTCCTTTAACACTTCGCTCTTTATATGATTTCGATGCGATATATATATATATATATATATATATGACAAGCCCCTTTAACATTTCCAATGTGATTCTTCCATAAAAAGCCTTTATTTCTCTTAAGTCCCATTTATATAAGTAATTGCCTCCTTTTCAAAGGACAATGGGTAAAATTCTTTCTGCAATAACTCCATCATCCGAAGTCTATTTTAGCCCATTCAAATTGCATTAGATTCAGATTGAAGAGATCTATGCAATGAGACTATTTCCAAGAGCATCCTTTAACTTTCATTTTCTTCTGTGAGGAATAATTTTAGACTTAGAAGTCTATTCTAGATCCATTTTGGATAAAATCACTAACAAAGACTTGGAGTCCATTCTCACTAAAACAATTCAGCTACACCATGCGCACTGGGCTGATAGGTTGTCAGAAGCATTATGGGCTTATCAAATAAATGGAGAAATGTGCTGGGATATACTCCATATGAGTTAGTATATGGCAAGAACGTGTTGCTCCCCATTGAATTTCATTTAAAAACATTTTGGATTGCTACTCAACTAGGAATGGATCTAAATGAAGCTCAGAAACAAAAATACTTCAACTAAACAAACTTCATGAAATCAAACAAGATTCCTTCCGAAGAACTATGTTAGCATAGGATCGAAGAACTTGATGGCATGATAAGTATATTGAGAAAAAGGTCTTTAAACCAAGAGATTGAGTGTTGTTGTATGATAGAAGATTTAGACACTTTAAAGTGAAAATTTCAACCAGATGGCTGGGACCCTATAAGGTGCAGGAAGTCTTCAATAATGGTTTAGTCAGGATTAAAACCGTTGATGGTGACCATACTTAATTTGTGGTAAATGGCCACAAACACAAAATCTACTACTGCCTTCTCTCCCAATAATATTTTTTGCTAAATGTGATGCAGGATCCAGAAATGGATTTGGTTCAAAAGGGGGATCCAACTCCTGTTGGTTCTTCAAATTTGATTTCTTTAAATTAGATATAATATATATATATATATATATATATATATATATTATATATATATATATATATATATATATATATATATATATATATATATATATATATATATATATAAGAGTTCGCTAACTTTTGTTTTCCTCCACAACTCAAATAGAATAAAGAGGAAAATTTTCAAGGATAAGTTTATTCCTTTATCCAGACTTGACATATTATTTATGAAAAATGATGTTTTGGACTTTAGTGTGAACATTTTAGACCCCCTAAACTTGAATGTCTTGAGCATTGAATTACCTAGGCTTGTTAATATTTATGGGATAGTAGTAGTTAGGGATCTGCCAAGTACATAATTATTCGTTTCTGGGATTGGGATAATAAGTATGGAAACGAAACTACCTAGAGTCTACTTTCGGTTTTTGAAACACTCTAAAATTGAATACCCCAAGCATTGGCTAACTCAAGCTCATTAAGTGTATGAGAAAGAGGTAGGTAGGGCTATGTTAAGTACAAAATTATTATTTCCTGGGCTCAGCAGAATAAGTATGGGAAATAAACCTCCATTGGAGTCTTCTTTTGTGCATTTCAGACTCCCAAAAATTGAGATTCCCAAGGTAGTGATCATTACAAACCTAGTCAAAATCCATGGATTGATGGAACCAAATTGTTCTAGAGCAAGTAGAATTCAGATTTCAGTCACAATTCCTAAAATTGTCTTACATGAAGTTTCAAGGAAGCTTTATGTTAATTTTTTCTAGTACAACCATAATTTTTCAGTGTTTTTATGACTTGATGAGTAAGTTCAAAGGTTTTGTACTTAATTCAATACTTATCATAGGTTGAGTTAGTTACTGCATAATTTTTATGAGTATGAATATCAAGTCGAGAGAGGATATATGGTATCAACATTAGACCAACAATATTGGAACCAATGGAGGTAACAAATTACAAGTTTTTAGATCATTCATGATTAAATAACATTTTTTTTGTAATGAAATCGACAAATGGAGAGGACACTTAGCTCAAGCTCAAGTTTTTCCCATCATTATTATTTTAGAGCTCTTGGATACCATTATGCAGTAAAATCAAGGTATGAATTTCATTTACTTAGAGTAATTGAAAGAATATGGTTAATAGGATTTAATATTGATCTACATCCTTTCATTGTAATAATTTACATGCCTTTTCCATATCCAACTAATAATAAATCATCCTATCCCACTACTCATCCCACTCATTTTAATTCGTGTGATCCATGTGTCAAATATCTACTCTAACATTACAAGCAACCAACCCATGACATAATTAATAAACACATAGCTGCTATTTCAAATAAACTTAAGCCTAAGTGAAACGCCACAAAACAAGGGTTGCATGCCTCCTTTGCTAAGTTCAGTAGTTAATCGACTTGTGAATCCTAACATTTTCCTCCTAGCCTTCAACATTGTTCCACCTTCGGAATTGGGGCTGACCTCCATGAGGCTACATTCACCCTATTTCGTAGTAGCTCAAAATATGTAGCTTGTAATGGCCAATTTGAGGAGAAAGGATGGATGGGTTTTCTTCAAAAGTTTCAGGGTTATAGTGACAGGGTAGTTATGTAATTTGAGCACAGCTTCAATGGAAAAGTTATAGAGGTCGAGAGCCTAAAAATTAAGGTCACTGAAAAATTGATAAGCAAGGAAACCCAATTTCCATTAACTAGTGAAAGATACTTGAAAGGAGAGCCACTCGAATGGGACGATTGTGAAAATTTTGTTAACCCAATGTATAAGACTATCAACTAGATGATGGAGTTCTATGAAATTGCAGAAAGGAGGAATTATGGCAACTAATCACCACATTGCAGAGGTTTGTCACCTATTGTAACAACCCTAGTGAAAATTCCATGTAATAATGTAAATAAAGGAAAAAATAAGACCACAAGTAAGGGACACGTATTCCAAGATGAATGTTGGGAAAAGATATCCTAGTAGGCATCACAAGATATGTGTTTTGGATAAAGAAATAGGAAAAGGCAAAGGCAAAGGCATTAAAAGGCAAAAAGACATTTTGGCATATTTATTTATGAACTTAAAGGAAATTAGGAGAAAAGGAAGGTGAAATGTCACAAGTTGCATGTGAGGAGGAAATTGAAGGAAAATAATGGAAAATGAAGAAAATAGAGGCCTCATTAATAAAACATCTTATGAGGATCAGTTGGAAAGCTTTGTCAATGTTAGGCTTAGTCAGTGTAAAAGCTCTTAGTCAGTTCAACCTTTTGTCAACTCAAGTTTGGAGATCTCTCATTTTCCTCTCTTTCTCTCTCTCATTCTTGGTCACTTAGAGCTTTCTTGGAGCACTCTAGCTTTGGATCAAGGAAGGAAAAGAAAGAAAATGAAAAGGAAGGAGAGAAATGATGAGGGAAGGAAAATTAGGATCAGGAAACTTTAGCAGGAATACTTGTAGATAACATTTTGCATGTGTGATTTCCTAGCTCGTTTGGACATGCATGGCTTTGCATGTTGGTGTATGAAAGTGCTTTTAAGCCTAGCCTTGCCTTTTTTTGGATGCCATGATATGTTGGGGTGTGATTAGGTGCTCACAAAAATAGCTCAAATTTCAAAGTTGTCATATTGGTGTGGAACCTAGACAACCACATAGTGCTCATCATCGTGAATCCAACGGAACTCATTTCATGCGAAACAGACTCTGTATGACTCCAAGAATGATTTCTATTCACTTCCCCAAACACGTGAATTTTCAAAAAAAACAACAGCCTAGTGAGCATTCTGTACTGCTGACATGGCATTGACTGGGTAGGTGATGTGGGATTTAACTTGGTCAAAGGGATCCTCAGCTAATGAAATTGTGCCAAGTGGCACATTCTAACTAGTCAAAATTTTTTAGTTCTCATTGGTTGGAATGATGGCCAAACACAAGCTGACACGCGGCCCATTTGGAGGCTGCCACATGGCAGCCCGGGGGGCCACCAAAAACATTGCTATAGTCCGGGTGGAGGTAGCAGGGGTCAACTAGTAACTTCCCAACATACAACAAAGGCCACTTCCAATGGAACACATGTTGTTTCTTAACCATATGGATGGCACATTGTTTATAAAGTTTAATGGCACGGAGTTCAACGGTTGGGCCAGTCGCGTGGGACCAATCGGCAGACTAATAGACCATGTGACACTGCCACATTCAAACCACTGGGGAAAACCACCACCACTTGACTGATGGGGTAACCACCCCATGTTAATGTTGCTACTGTTAACCACCAAGGTTTACGTGACCATTGGAGGGAAGAGGCTAGTGCCAGGGGCTAACCCCTAAGGGCATGGCCTTCATATGACCCTAAATTTTTGCATTTTAGGCTTGACAACAAAATGAAATTTCTGACAAATTCTCTTGGATTTTTGCGGATTTCATGACCTGTTAGTAGAAATCGGGGTGTAATGAGGGTTCGGTGCTGGATTTTGGGCAATTTGTGGAGCAAATAATGGAGAAACTAGGAGAGGTCATAACTTCTCTAGTTTTCGACCAAATTGGGTGCCGAAAGAGGTCGTGTAGCCATTTTTGGACTTTCTGAACTCATTGGAGCAAGATATAGAAGCATTTGAGAATCGTAAACACACATTTTTACACATTTTATCATAATAGAGAGGCACAAGCCATTGGAAGCTAGACCAAAGAGATGTAGCCTAGTAAGGGTGAACTCCTTCATCATGGTCCTGTTGTGATGTGTTGTTGGTGATGTTTTGTGCATTTATATGTTTTTCTTCAGTTTCTTTCTATGTTAAAATTTCTCATAAAATTAACATAAAAACTCATTTTCACTTGTAAAACTCATGAATCCTTAAGCACATGAATAAAATTTTGTTTATAATCCGAGGAGGGTCTTAGCACAACAAAATCTAATATTCTTAATCAGATCATTTTTGGTATTAGAGGACTAGGTTGTATTTTTGCAAGAAGGATTTAATTGTTTGCAAGTTTATTTCATGCTTACAAGGTTAATAATCAAAATAGGAGAAGGGAAGCTGGTTGGAAGCTCGGAAGTTGGGTCAAGAGGAAGGAGGGAAAGGTTGCCACAGTCTCCAACACCAATTCTTCCTCAAGTTTCAGTTGAGACTCAAGTGAGCATGTCTCATGAAGGAGAATCTACAAACATGACAGAGGATGAGAAGGTCTTCGGGAAGGCTTTCTTTGATATGAAAAAGATGGTGAAGGTCCTCTATGAAGAGAGGAGTACTAGGTTACAGTGTGAAAGTTCCAAACCTCCCAAAGGAGAAGGTTCTTCAAGAGGAGGTAATGGAGATGGAGGCAAACCACCACCCTCTCCACCATATTCTTAATATTATTCTTCACAATTGTTAGGGTCCTATAATTTATAGCATCAAATGATCATTGAATAATTGTTTTCAGTATTTCAGATTGTAAATAATATTTCTTTCACCAAATTATTTCCAATAAGATAGAAAAATGAAAATAAAAAAAATGAAAAGAGGGTCTAAATACAAAAAATAGAAAAAAAAGGAAAAAGAAAAGAAACGATAAATGAATCCCACAAAAAAATGAATAAATATGAAAGTGATGCTAGTTTAAGTGCCACTACTAGTCTACTGGTTTGTAAAGAATAAATTCATGATGTTGTGTGCAGCTTGTCTAAATGCCACAATACCTTTATTCTTGAAACATACAATTTAATCATCTTCAAGCTAGTTTCAATTTATGTTAATTATATTAGAGTGAATAACTTAGCCAAAAAGTGTCATCTTGGCTAAGATTAGATAGGTAGAACAGGTGAATAAGTTAATCCAATAGTTTAATCTGGATTAATGCAGTTGATTAGATTCATTTAGTAGGTTGAAATAAGTATTCTTAGTCTATTAAGAATGAAAATATTGATGGGGTTTTCACATTGAAATGCAATCATATTTCCTTTAAAAATTGCATTAGAATAAGAAATAATGGATTTTTGATGTAATTGGTTAAGTGGTTCACTGTCCAAAGTTTGGAATTTGGTTTAAAAAAGCATATTCCTAAAATATTTCATGGGGTCAATCAGTGTTAAACCCCACACATCTCAGTATCCCCGATCATTCCCCCACTCCAATCTGACAACCCATAAATGATTTCGGACCTCGCCACAATGATACTATTTAATGGCAGGGTGTCCAAAAATTTGTTTCATGCTCACTACGTGTCCCCTCCTGGTGATTGCAGAATCTACCCCCACTAATATCATAACCGCCTACCCCCCCCCCCCACCCCCCACCACCCCTTCGCTTCAAAAGCAGTTTTGACTCCCGCTACAACCCGCCTTCCTACCAACCATTACCTCCACACCCCTTCTTAACCACAATTCCAATCACACCATGTGTCCCTCGTTCAGTCACTCCTTCCAACGGTATCGTGCCTTTCACCTGCCTGTCATCATCTGCCACGTCCACGACCATTACACCCGCCTTTATTATTCTTCCCATTTACCCGCACCATTACTGAAATTAATGCAACATTACGATCGTTGATCTAACGGTTACGCTTGGTCTGTGGCCTATTAAACTAAATTTTCACTTGTGATTACACCTTTTCTTCTCTGCCTTATGAAAATTTGTTCGGTCTTCTATTTCACGCTCATATCACAGTAGCCTTTAGCATCCACTATCCATCTCTGATCAATCTACGAAGGAACTACCACTGAAAGTCTCTAACAATTCCTGAAAACTCACTGCAGATTCATTCTGTCACATTCTTCCCCCATTCATTATGCTACTGCAATGGCTCCCAAAGTTGCCACTGTAGTGAATCCTATGCTTACTCCCCCTATGGATTTAGACCATATTCTGCTCGCTAACAGATAATACGATATATCTGAGATAGTGTGAATTTGATCTCTTCGAATTATGTTGTTGGTTTCGAGATAACAACCTCGATCAATCTGATGAAATAAATCTCTGGCAGACCATACTTCCTTTGTTTGCCTTCCCCCAATTTGATTACTCTCCCTAATTCTTCTTAAAGTTCTATGCCTCTTACCTTTCAAGTAAGAGGGCTATTATTTTCCCCAATGATGAAATTCTCTTCACTATTACATTTGAGAGCATAAATCAAATGATGCAAGTCCCCCACAGTGATTCCCTTTACCCCTTGTTCCCTTGAAACTCTAAGAGAAATCTATCAAAAGCTCACCTTCCCTGAAAGAGCTATAATTTTTTAATATTTCCTCCTAAAAGTCTCTCAACTCACCGAGAAAAATACCCGATATCCCTCTTCTATCTTCCCTCAAAGGACCAGACATATTATCTATGTCTTCTCATCCATTCTTGATTACTATTGAGATGAAGGGTAAATCAGCCTATTTTCGGCTTTTTATCCACCCTTTCTTTACAACAAGGACTATTAGTCACCTTTGACTATGGTCACTTCTTAGAAAGTGTAATTCATGAACAATTCCTTCAGTTTCTAACTGAAGGAATGTTCAAGTATTCTTCTATTCTCATATATATATTTATTTACTTTCAAACATATATGTTTCCCTTTGTAGTGCATAAGCTTGATCAACAAGGAGAGCCACAGTCTATTGTCTTTTGGACCTCATTAATCAGAAGACAATCACATGAATCTAGCTTCACAGACTTCATCGATCAATTTGTGTATCCAATAACTTGTTTGATGAGTGGCCAACAAATTCCAAGGATAAGTGAGGACATTCAGAACGTTTTGTAGCTTAGTGAACAAGTGAAAATAGGGGACTGGTACCTTTACCAATCATTCATAGAAATCATAGTTTATGGTTTGGAACTGCCACCTTATAAACTGCCCAAGTAGCTCCCATTGAGAATATTTTCCTTCGAGTAGATTAGACAAATAATCCATTCAGAGAACATTCATTTCATAGGAGCCAAGAAGAAATATCAGTTCCAAATTGAAACACAAACATGACCTTTCATCTACAAAAGTAGAGCAGCAAGAGAGGAAGCAGACCTCCTGGTAAAACAAATGAATTTCCCTCTCAGTTTCACTTGGTCATATGAACCCTTTGGTGTAATTTCCAAGTTATGATTGGAAAAAAAATAAACACCCTATGTGCATACTCAAAGGCAAAAAATAGAGAAGTATATGAACATGCACACTTGGGTAGAGAATACATTATAGGAGGCTGAAGAGCAAGTACTTTCGAGGACACCTTCAGCGACTCCCATACCCAAAGAAAATATAGATAAGAGACCGAGAGATGATGACTCTCCATGAGTTACAAAATTCTCAACCAAAGAGTTCAAAATATACACAAAGAAGATTAAAACAAGCTCTAAAATAGAGTTCCCACCACTGGAGGACACACAGGGTACTATTGTACTCTTAGGATTTCAAAATTTTATGTTGGATAATGGTACCACAGAGTCTCCATCATCCTTAGCTACAGAACAGAGGAAGCTTGATATTTCCTACAGATATAAAGAGATTAAACAAAGGAATGAAGCCATTCATGCTAATATCTCTTCTCAATTTAGGAAGCAGTCTTCTTCCATTCAACATAGGATTGTTTCAGAATATGACGCAGAGAATTGAAGAATGCATATGGAATTCTTATAGGCCCAGGTCCCACAACCAAACTTAGCAGCAGATTTCAATCAAGCTACTTTTGAATTTGAGGCCAAGGATGTTCACCCTTTGGATCGAATAGTTATGCATAGGCAGGCTGGAGAAACGGTATACTTTACTTTCACACAAACTGCAATCACTGCTTCCAAACTACAACTTACTTTGAACAATGTGCAGTCTCATCTTAAACTAGAGAATGTGTCCTCTCTTTCCAAAGACAACCAAATCAAATACTTGGTGGAAATGGTGACCAAATTAGGCTTTGATCCAGATAATTCAAAATCCATGGACAAGATAGTCATGAAGAAAAATTCTCACATTGAAGCCCTAAAGAAGAAATTGAAGCTGTATACAACGGAAGATCCACATACCAAGGAACTTGGAGAGACAGAGCTACAAAAATAGGAGATGCTGAAGCTTCCAGTGGAACAGAATACACATATGAAAGAGATGGAAGAAAATATGGACAAAATGATAAAAGGAAATGAACAAAGTTCAAAACTAGCAGTGGTTCCTCTTGATGCAGTTCTCATTGCATCTCTACTTCAAATAGGTATCCCTACAACAGCCATGAAAGTAGGAACATCATCTTCTACAACAATTCCCACATTAGTTTTAGATGATTCAGTTAAGTTGTTTAAATCCATGGAAAATATGTCTATATGGGGAGAAGAGATAAATAAACTAAGGCAATAGGTGAAAGTCCTACAAGAACAGAGAAAAAGATTTTAAGATGCCTTCCTAAGAGAAACACAAAAGTCCCAAACATTGTCCCGAAGATTGAAGAAGATGGAAAAAGACTATGCCATGGGCAATACATTGGCCTAGGTAAAAGAGAATACCTGAAAAGAATAAATGAAGATGTCATAGACATTTGGACTTCAATAAAAATTATTTTGAGCAACAAGATCTGATTGAATGGTCCAATGAAGCCATCGAGAAAGTCACAAAAGAGTTGGGAGATAAACCCATTAAGGCCACTAAGCTCATCAAATTCCTTAACTCCATAAAAAGGAAAGAATTAGAAGAATTGGAGATTCAAGAAAGAACAAAGACAATATTGGAAGTCAAGAAGGTGCTGACTAAGAGAAATCTAATGAGACAGCTTGAAGAGCAATGTCAGATTATGGACACTCATGTATAAAAATTCTTCAGCAAGTTAGAACCCCTTTACAAGAAAGGACTTACAAATTTGTTAGTTATTAATGATAAGCTCAGCACATGGTTAGATTACAATGAGAAAATAATGACTAAGGAAAGAGACACTTCGAAGGTTACAACTGGAAGATTTAGTATGATAGGAGAGGCATTCCTGGAAGCATTAACCTATGACCTCGACATTCGGTATGTAATTAAAAGCCTATTCATCACCAAGCCGACATTTGCCAAATATACTGAAGTCGACAAAGTATACAGAAAGTTGATGAAAATGACTATCTTGAGTGATCAATGCTAGGATAAAATATGTGAATTAATGGAGTAAAAAGTAGATTTGCCTACACAGCTCAACGTCACAACACATGCAGATTTTGAGGGCTAAACAACCAACTATTCTAGCAATTTAGTGCCACAACTTCAAAGAGTTTTAATTTCCATGATATCTTTGTAATAAGTTAGATTGATTCAGTTTTGATTATTTTTGGATACATCCTAGTCATTCCGACAGGATATTTTTGTAAATTAATTGTAAATACTTCATCTTTAGAAGTATCAAGGGTTGGTTTTTGAGCAAAAGAACACTATTTTATATTGTTGAAGCATCAACGAAATTTCCAAGTAATATAGAAAGCTCTCTCACATGATTCTTGTGTCAAGTTTTTGGTGAAGTGCATATATCATCTTATGTGTTTATATTTATCTGTCTATAGCACATAATTGTTTTCATATCTGAATTATTCAATAGATAAGTAAAGGGTGTAATTTGTTTAAATCTACACTCTATACCTGACTACGAATAATCTCAAAGTTGTCTTCTGATATTTAAATATAAAATTCAAGTAACAATGCTCTATATTCAAAGTGAATCTTAATTTGTTCTTCCTTCTCCATTTCATAAACTAAAAGAATCCACTCGGTTTGGCGACCCTACCCTGTGAGATCTATCTATAGACACTGCAGTCAATCTGTATTTTATGTAACAGACTCCATAGCCCAATGGTAATCTAGTTATCAACCAACCATTCAAATACAAATCAAACACCAAACTTCATAGCTAGCCTAATATTCAATCCAACAAAGTTAAATCTTACAGTGAGAGTCCCCTCTAAAGCTAGCAGGGCTAGATCCCAACTTCCAAAGTTGGTTTGTGGTTACCTTTGTGATTTTCTTCTGCAACCTCAAAAAATTACAGAGTAATAACAACAGGAATCTTCATCCTCTTCCGCTAACACAACCCTTACTCATACTCATCAACATACCTCAAAAGGAACTTGTAAATCACCCTTACTAAAACATGATGTTAAATTTGAGCTACCCATGTATAATGGTGAAATGAATGTAGAGAAGTTTGATAATTGGATTCATCAGTTGGAGGTCTACTACAGAATTCAAAACCTTCATGAGGATGACATAAAGATTCAATTAGCTTCCTTGAGAATGGATGGTGCAAGACTAGTATGGTGGGAATCAAAGACACAAGAGGAGATAAACAAACATGGTAAGACCTCAATTTCTTGGTCTGATTTCATTGTTGCAATAAAAGGAAATTTCTACCCTCTAGATTATATGCAAAAATACATCATGAATTGGTATAAATTTAGACAACTTAAAGGTGAAAATGTGCAATATTACACCTAAGAATTTAGAAAAAGGTCTCTAATGTTAGGTGTATATTTGCAATGACAAGACACGTTGCTGAAGTACATGGGGGTTTACACAATTACCTTAGGTATACTATCTTAATGTTTAATCCCAATAATCTATATGATGTGTGTGTGAAAGCCACTCATCTTGAGGAAAGAGGGAAAACACTCTATAAGAGGGTAGTAAAAAGTCATTTAAGGGTAAAGAGAAAGAAAAGGGGTTCAAAGGAAATAAAAATACATCCATTAAGGAAGAAAGAGAGAAAACAATATGTAAACATTGTTCCAAAGAGGGTCATGATGAAGCTAATTTTTGGAAGCTTCATCCCGAGATGAAACCAAAGAAATTTAAAAATAAAGGAAAAGGAAATACAACTACCATCATTCAAGAGGATTTCAGATCCGACTTGGGTGATGAAACTAAAATTACAACCATCGGTATAAGAGGAAAGTAATTCACTACTAGCACTAGCATATCAAATTGTCACAGTAGCACTCCAAATGAAGAAACAACGATCGAATTATTTTAGGCGAGGGTAATATCAAAACATACAAAAGTTGACACACTTTTTGATAGTGGGTCTCAAGCCAACTTGATATCTGATGACTTAGTAAAAAAGCTTAACCTTGAAACCATTTTACATCCCAAGCCATATACATTGGGTTGGATATGCAAGGAAACAAACTTATAGGTTACAGGTTATTCTTTAGTTTGCAGTCACAACAAACGTCATTGACAAAGTTGAATGAGATGTTGTACCACTTGATATATTAGGAATTTCTTTGGGTAGTCCTTACCTCTATGATAGAAAAGAAATTTTTTATCATCATGAAGAAAAGTACCACTTGTTCGAGGATGGTGTGGATTATATTGTGAGAGCTCATTGCAAGAAACTAAACCTTTCATTAGTTAATGCAGGGAAAATGAAAAGACTAGTGAATTCAAGCAAGAATTTAGTGCTTCTTATGATCAAATCCAATGTTGATATTGATTATGAAGTGTTTGATGGTTGTAATTAAAATTCAAAAACTGATTTGGTTGATGTTGTTAACCATGACGATGAGGAGTTTAAAAAAGAAACGGGATTTACTTCCAAGAGGAGAATCCAACATGAAATACCATTGCAACAAAAGTGTCTTCTTCCTAACATTGACATACATCAAATGTCAAGAAGGGAAAGTGTAGAAATAACAAAGAAAATCCATGGGTTGTTGAACAAAAGGATCATCTAACCATCTCCTTTACCATGTGGTGCACCTCTTGTTTTGGTGCCCAAGAAGAATGGTAAGCATTTCATTGAATGGGATTCAAGAAGTGATTTTCATCAAAGTAGAGGTGTTCAAGGCAGCATATGGAAGACAACACTCAAAACCAAGAAAGGTTTGTTTGAATGGCTTGTTATTCTTTTTGGCCTTTTCCATGATCCTACTACTTTCATGCATATGAATAAATATCTATTGAAGCCATTTCTAGACATGATAGTCTACTTGGATGACATTTTCATTTTCAGAGAATTTCATTATGAACATGTCATGTGTCAAAAAGAAATAATTTATGTCAAATGTCAAGAACCTTTTTTATTGAAGATGTCATAGTATATGTTGGATACAACTTCCTGGATGTACTTGGGGAATGATATTAGAGAAGGTGGGCTAAAGTTAGATCTATCCAAGATTGATGCCATTATGGATTGGTCAGTGCTAAAGATAGTCATTTGGATAAGAGGTTTTTAGGGAGCAGCCTAATGTTGGAGGAAAGATTTTGTTATTTTTTCTTCTATTGTATCCAATTTGCATTATTTAGAAGTTATGCAAAAGGTCTTCCAGTGGGGAGGCAAACAAAAAGTGGCATTTGGTGCTTCGAAACAAAGGACTAGTCCAGCTTTTATACTTTCTCTCCTATACTTGAAAAAGTCATTTGATTTATAGGTTGATATATGCAACTATGCCATGGGCGCAGTCTTTATGCAATGTGGTAAGCCCATTTCATTTAATTAAGATATTTTCAAGGGTTCAGTGTTTAAATTGCATCGACAAAGGCACTTTCATTGGATGGGTTTTCTTCTACTATTGCACTTGGTCAAAAGGTATAAGAAAGATATAAGAAACAATTTTTTTGATGTACTCTCTAGGCCTATTGTTTGTGTAACTACTTTCTTCAAGCATCATTTTGTTTTGCATGAAATTTATGTTTAGAAAAATGCATACTTTCAAGATGTATATTCAAGCTTTAGTTAAGGGAATCATGTAGGGAAATTTTTTAATCATTGGCATCATAATGTATTGTATCATCTTGGTAAGAAGGATGTTGCTACTTATAGTTAACATGGACAAAGTGAGTTCATTGAATGACTCCAAAAGGTACATCAAATAGTGCAAGATTAGCTTGAAAAGAGCAAAGCCAAGTACAAATCAATCCAATACAAACATCGTGTAGATCATGAGTTCCAAGACAGTGATGAATGGATCAAGATTCGGAAGGTGAGGGAACTATACCCTCACCTACTAGACAACCTAAAGTGATATTTTTGGGTCTAGAAAGCTTCTAGTGGGGAGGAGTGATTAGGTGCTAAAAAAAATAACTCAAATTTGAAAGTTCCTGGATTGTTGTGGAACCCAGATGAACACGTAGTGATCTTCATCTTGAATCCTATGCA
Organism: Pinus taeda; assembly: GCA_000404065.3. Lineage (NCBI taxonomy): Eukaryota > Viridiplantae > Streptophyta > Pinopsida > Pinales > Pinaceae > Pinus > Pinus taeda. The sequence goes on along the minus strand of APFE031354541.1, from coordinate 27,677 downwards.
ACTCCTTTCACAGGAAACAGATTTTGTATAACTCTTGAAATGAGTTCTGTTCACTTTCCCAAACAGGGGAATTTTCAAAAAAAAGGGACAGCCCAGTTATCAGTTCCTACTGCTGATGTGGCACTGACTCGACAGGTGATGTGGATGTTGACTTGGTCAAAGGGCTCCTTGGCTAACAAAATTGTGCCAAGTGGCACATTTTGACAGGTTTGATTTTTATGGTTCTCATTGGTTGGAATTATGGCCAACCACAGACTGACACATGGCCTAGCCGAAGGTCGTCACGTGGCATCCCAGGAAGCCATACAAAACATTGTTATAGTCCAAGTGAAGACAACAGGGGTCGAACCTGTGACCTCCCAACATCCAATAGAGGCCATTGCCAATGCACCACATGTTGTTTCTTAACCATATGGATGGCCTGCTATTTATAAATTTTAATGGCACGAGTTCGGTGGTTGGGATAGCCGCATGGGGCTAACCTCTAGACTGACTGCCCATGTGAAACCATCGGGCAAAACCACCATCGCTTGACTGTCGGGGTAACCACCCCATGTCAATGCTGCTACCATTAACCATGAAGGTTTATGTGACCGCCGAAGGGAAGGGGCCAACGCGGGGGCTAGCCCCTGGGCACATGGCCTCCATATGACCCGAAATTTACGCATTTTAGGCCTCAGCAACCAAACTAATTGTCTAAAAAATCCACCTAAGTTTCAATGGATTTGGTGACCCGTTAGTGGAAATCAGGGCGAAAATGAGTGTTCAATGCCAGATTTTGGGCAATTTGTGGAGCAAATAGTGGAGAAACTAGGAGAGGTCATAAATTCTCTAGTTTTCAACCAAATTGGATGCAAAAAGGGGCTATGTATCCATTTTTGGACATTCTAAAATCATTGGAGCAGGTTATAGAAGCATTTGAGCATTTTAAATAGATTATTTTACACATTTTGCACATAATAGAGAGGCCCAATCCATTGGAAGTTGGACCAAGGAGATGTGGCCCAGGAGGGATGAACTCCTTCATGATATTCCTATTGTGATATGTTGTTGGTGATGTTATGTAAATTTATGTGTTATTGTTTAGTTTCTTATTTATGTTAAAATTTCTCATAAAATTAACATAAAAAAACTCATTTTCACTTGCAAAACTCATGAATCATTAAGCACATGAATAACATTTTGTTTATAATCTAAGGAGGATCTTAGCACAACAAAATATATTATTCTTAATCAGATCAATATTTTCATCTTGATTTTGAGCTTTGGTTTACCGAATAGATTTTAGAGTCTAGGGAAGAGGTGGTCTCAAGTTTCATTCCCAAAGGCTTAGGAATCCCTTGACTGGTTTTGGCAGGATACATAGTAATGCCTAAGGGAGAAGTCTCAGTGTAGGGCCTAGTGATCTATGTTTGGACTGTGGTAAATCTTGAGACACTGGTCTTGGTTTGGGGCCTAGTGATCTGGGATTGGATTGTGGTAAGTATTGAGAGACAAGGAGGTGAACAATTCCTCAAGGATAATGATGGATTCTGTATGGAATTCCAAGTTCATTTCAGTTGTGATCAGAGCATCGATTTTGGTGTGATCGCTGTTTGATGAGGGTCGAGGTGATTTAACGTTAGGATTCCATTTCTTATTCTTGGATTGGTTGTTCTATGAGATCCCACATTCATGCTTGGAATATGGCACGACGGTGATTAGCTAAAAGAGAGATTTGGTTCAGCCAAGTGTATGGTCGGGCGGTCCATGGAAGTCCCGAACCTGGTTGTATTTGCCTATGTTTAATAAAATCTAATTTCTCTTAATTTTTCATTGATTTATATGTGGATTTAATGGTTGCCTTATCTCTGCTATTTACATGCTTTAATTTTGATTATAAGCATGGTTAAGTGATTGATTTATGTCATGATTATTTCATATCTTTACTTGTAATTGTTAAATGGATTTATTCAAGACCTAATTGATGATTTAGTAGTTCAATGGGGAAGGAGGTGACCCTTATGATGATGTTTTACAAGTTGTTTCATTCATTTATGCTATGTATTGTATCCTAGATCTGTAGGTTGCATTGATGCCAAGTCTTTGACAGAATGTCAGTCTCGGTTGGGGATGCTCAGGCTAGTCCTAAGGGTGATTTTTGATTGATCAACATTGTTATCATGCTTTTAATAAATTCATAAAGTTACAACAAGCTCTGGGTAGAGGCCAAGGTTTTAGGATAGAAAAGTGGCTTAAATCCTCAGATCATTGGCATAAAACTGGAAATTTTGGGCCACAGTCACTGGCAGGTAGGCATGTCACAACGACTTTGGGTTGCTGCTCACTCTCTTCCCCATAGCATGAGAGAAACTATGGCTTAAGAACTATAGAATAGTAGTGGGACCTAGGGATAGGCTGTCTAAGTGGCTGACTTATCTCCTGAGGGGTTTGTTTATGATCTTGGATAACTATATGAGATGTTATGAGACCAAGTGCAACAAACGTCACTGGCACAAAAAGTAACAGAATCTAAGATGGATGGTTTCAAGAAAGAAGTAGAAGCTAAGATATATGGCATGGAAGCTAAGATGAATGATGTGGAAGCTAATATGGACAATTTGAAGATAGATTTGAAGACAAATTTGAATACAGGCATGGCAGATTTGAAGACAGATTTGATAAATTTTCTACAAGAAATACTTACTAATGGTGAAAGGGTAGTAAAGGAAACTCGTGATGAGAAATAAATAAATTTAATCATGATTTAATAAACTCTAATGTTGGATCTAAGAACCACCATAATCCAAAAATCGATATGAGGAAGTTTGATGGAAAGGATCCCGCAACATGGATACTACAGATGGAGCAAATTTTCAATCTCAATAATCTGCAAAACACACAAAAGGTACGTATTGCCACTTTATATTTGGAACTAAATCAGTTTGTATGGTATCAATGGCTTTTATCGAGTAAAGAAATTGTCACTTGGGCAATTTTTATGGAAGAAATGAGAGCACATTATGAGGATACAAAAAGCAACACCTTTTTTAGCCAACTGATAAGTCTCAAACAAAAGGGTTCAATGATGGATCACATTGAGGACTTCCAAAAACTGAACATAGGGATAAAAGATGTTCCTGAGGATCATAGGATTGATGTGTTCATAGGGACTTTAAAGGATAATATCAAACATGAGGTTTGCCTTTGGGAACTTGATTCATTGGAGAAGGCATTTAGGTTAGCAAGAAAAATAGAAATAAAAATTATGTCAACCAGGAAGCATACCACTCACAACTATAAAGATGGAAGTGTTGTTTCCCCTAGCCTTCCACAACCTATAAGGTTGACACCACAAAATTTGGAAGAAAAAAGAGCAAAAGGGCTTTGTTACAGTTGTGATAGCAAATACACTAAAGGTCATAAGTGCGCTAAGAAGAAATTATTCTACATAGATTGTGAATAGGAGGAAGAAAAGGAACAAGAAATGTCAAAAGAAGAGGATATACTCCATGAACAAACCCTAGATAAAGAAGTAATGAATCCAACCATATCTTGTAATGCATTGGTTGGAATTACCACTCCTTAAACTATCAAGATAGAAGGACATATCAAGAAGAAAAATGTAATAGTGTTGATTGATTCAAGAAGTACCCACAATTTTATTCATTGTAAGATAGCAAAAGAATTGAATTGCTTCCTATATCTAGCACCAGAGTGTCAAATAATGGTTGCAAGTGGAGGAACGATAAATTTCTCTGGAAAGTGCCATAATATCAAGTTATCCATGGGAGAAAATGTATTGAGTAGCCTAATGCTTTCCATTCCATTGGGAGGTGCTGATGTTGTACTAGGAGTCCAATGGCTATAATTCTTGGGTACAATAGCTTTTAAT
>APFE031354539.1:80847-139695 GCA_000404065.3 Pinus taeda | reverse complement strand
TTTAGGGAGTCCGAAAAGGAGCGAAAGTGACTACTCTAGAGAACTAGGCAAAGGTTTACCAGACAATCCGTAAAACTGCATATACACCTTGGCAATCGTATGAAAACCAAGGACTTTCCATACGACAGTCAATCTTCCCGAATGCTGTGTTTGGTGTGTTACGGCTTGTAAGGCGGCAAACATGACTTCCTATGGATAAAGGATGGTAAACCTAGTGGGGTCTCCCCATATACTCGACAGTACGTGGGAGCACAATTCCGTACTAGACCACTATTGAGTTACAGAAGGAGGAATCACCCAACCTTGAGTGGAAACAAAAGCGACTAGGTTTAACGACGCCGGAGCATGTCTCTAGCCTAGACCTCTAAATAGTGTGCATTATGTTCCAATGCGTTGTTAGATTCATTCAGTTCATTTTAAAGTTGATCTTGGATTATGTTTCAGTTTTCAGGCCTTACCGTATGTATATAATAAATCCTAGGATGCAGCTAGAATGCATGAAAAATTCTTTTTCTTCAATGAACACCTACCTATGGGAGGGTAGAGAGATCATTTCCAAACCAAGAACACCAAGACAACAACGGTAGTCACTTAATGCATATAGACACCAATTCCTAAAGTGCATAGATACTACTAATGAGAGATCTTTGTCATTCGCTTTCCAATATGCAAACTTGAAATGCAAATTTACTTTCACTTTCGTACTAAGTGAATGCAAACTTTTTGATTTTGATGCCTTTAAATCTAGAAGAAACAAACAAGCAAGTGTGGAAAAGCCCGGTTGATCCAAACAATTGTAATCTATGCTTGGTAGCGAAAAGAAATCGAATCAATGCCAAAATTGGTTCAATAACATTCACTAAACAATCAACCAAAAACAGGCTAAAGGAATGGCTCAATCAAATCAACAAAAAGCTGCAAACAAACCTTGAGCAAATAAGCAACCAAGCCAATAGATTCAAGGAACTTGAAACGGTGATCTAGGTCACATAAGCGAGGACACAAGATTCATTCAACAAAGCTTGCAAGAAAGTGCCTCAACAATGGATAGTGAAAAACAGGTCATCAAGCAAGTGGGAAAAGCAAGGGACCAGTAGGACTAATGGATTCAGGAGGCAGAATTGAGAAAATCAATTCTACAGCAATCAGCGCAGGCAATACACACGCAACAAGCGCTGATAAAGCACTAGTTGCAGAAACAAAGCGATGTCAGCGTGGAAGTACATGACTTTTCCGCGATGGTCCGATTTCCAGAACAATCGCGACTGTTAGGCGTAATTACGCGATGGACAGGATATTACAAAAGTGTGATCGCGATGACAACGCGACTGTTAAAATTAAATCCGCGATGATATTCAAAACAGTAACAGGTGAACCAAAACTCCCAAACCAAAAATAGCCAATCCTTCAATCAAATAGGGGTATCTCCCAGATTAACCCAGGAAACTCACAGGACTGATAACTAATCCCCAAAACTTCAAAAGAGACCAAATCAAAAAATCAAGGCAAGAGAAAACAAGAAAAACAAAGGCCAAAACTCCTCCCCAGAGTCGCCAATTTGTGATGCAGGAAAGTGTTCCCTCTGTGGACAGAGCAACCCCTCTAGCCCTAGAGTGGGTCTAGTCACAAACAAGGACAAATAAGCAATAACTTTCCTTAAACAGTTAAAGTTGGAGGCCTACCTCAACAGGTGGTTAAAGGAGTTATGTTGCACTGCTCCAGCTTCCGCTTCCTTCTCCTCAACGAGTGATCAACCTGAAACAAAACAAAGGAAATACAACAAAGCACGTAACCGGATACAACAATGAACTATTTACTCACAAAGTCAAGAAGTCATGAGATATCAAGTACATTACATACAAGACATAGGAAAACACCATTGATTGCATTAATAATGAAATAAGAGTCAACTTACAACCAAAGTCTTGACGTCACAAGCCTTCTCAGAAAGAGTCCAGCCAGCATGTTCTTCAAGCATTCACTCTTTGAAGATGGATCTCCCAACATACAAGAGCTCTCTCACTCATAAGTTTTACACAAGATCAAGGGCACTTCACAACCTTCCACAAGCTATCAACAATCCCACACTTATCACTCTCACACCAGCTATCTAGCAAACTCATAAACACTAACAACACTGCTCAACTAGCCAACTATCAGAAAAACTAGCAATGCATATCAATGGTGAGAGTTTAAATAGGAGAAGGAGTCTCCATGAATGGGGGAAGGGAGAGCTTATCACTAAGGAAGGTAGCACAATTGACGAAACTGCCACACCAGGGAAGGAAGGGCGACATAAATAAGGCCAACAACCAGGTCTTGAGTCATCTAGAAGGCCGACTGTTGGAACAATTCGCCCAATCTGGATCATCGCAGGAACAGAACTGAGCTCCAGCACTGACATCGCAAGTGACCAATGCAGATAGTCAGATCATCGCTGAAGATACTACATAGCCCCGCGCTGGTGCTTAAAATCGGGCCATCGCGGGAATCAGGTGTACTTCCGCACTGGCAGCGCAAACGGACTGTTCATGAGCGCGTTTCAGCATGTTTATTTAGCCAAAAGTCGCGATGGGGCAGTAAACTTTGGAAAAGTGGGTCAATTGGCAGCATAGGAGAGCATTTGTCTGTCATGAACATGTTTGACTTGGACACATGACACAGCGAGAAGACCGGGAGTGAAAGCGGTGATAAATTACTGTTTAACAAGATGTTTGAACTATGTTGTCATCTTGATGCGGACTAGAAATATTATTTGAATATTTTCATTAGGGTTGTTTAAGGGGTTAGGTGTAGTTATGGGTTAATTAATTTATGGGCTTAGGGATAAGGTGTTATTATTTAAGGGTTTAGGGTTAGGGGTTAAGGGCTTAGGGGAATGGGGTTAAGGTGTTAGGGGGTTAATGCATATTGTTTAGGGGGTTAATTTGGACCTAGAGGATTTAGAGGTTAATCATGGGTTTTTATTGAGCATTACTAATCAATTTTTAGAGTATATTATGCAAAATATGACATTAAGACAGAATATGACATTACAATGATGAATAAAAAATAAGATCAATATGTTTTTTATTATGATCGTGACTATATATCTTAGAAACTGTCTCACTTCCTACATGTCAAGAAAGGTAGTATATTTCTTAGTTTTTTTTAATGTATTCTTAAATATCTTGATAAATTGCACAAGAATCATCATTGATTTGTTGTCTTTGTTTCTTGGTCTCACCTAAGTTGTCTTTCTCTTTGTCTTTGTTTTTCTTATATATTATATTTGTAAACTGTTGTTATATAGACATTTCAATATTTTCTATATATACTAATATTATTTTATTGATTGTAATTGTATACTATCACCCCCCTAAGGAATTGCTCGACGAGGAAGAGGTGGTTGTAGTACAAGTGTCTGTTCAAGAATATGGAGCAATTAATATTGAGGACCAAGCTAATGATCCTATGGAAGAAGATAATGATAATGATAACATAGTTAAAGAAGATGTGACAAATATATTGATCCAATAGACATTTAATAATGTTGGAATGGATGATCATGACAATGAGTATGATGACGTGCTTTTGATTTACCTATATTTGAGATGACAACTAAACCTATTTATGAAGGCTCAAAAACATCTCTTCTCTCTACTCTATTATTTTTTGTCAACTTAAAGGTGGTGAATGGTTTATCAAACACATGTGTGACACAACTCCTAAGGTATGTAATATATTTTGTGACATTTAGTATTATATACATGATAAAGCAATTATATTTTCCATTGTTTTTAATGTTAGTACATTGATATGCATTATTTCATTAATTTGTAACATTTGGATGCAATATGTATGATTAATATTGTTTAGTACATTAACCAATACTATTTTTTTATGTTGTAGATTATTAAGTGAATTTTTGTTACCACCATCAAATGTTTTACCTCGTATGTACCGAGATTTACATGTTGTTATTAAAGATATTGAATTGGAGTATCACGATATTCATGCATGCCCTAATGATGATATTCTATATTATAAATAGCATGCATTGAAAGAAAAATTCCCAAAATATGATGAGAGTAGATATCAAACTGATAAAGTAACAAAAAAAGTGCCTCACAAGGTTCTTCGTTACATTCCCATAATTCCATATTTGCAACCATTGCTCAGGTACAAAAGCGTAGAAAAAGTTATGGATTACCATGCAAGGAATATAAGTGAAGATGGTGTTCTTCAAATGCTTGCAAATGGTTCTACATTTAGGAGTATAGATGAAAAGTGTCCAAATTTTAAAAGATAACCTCATGATTTTAGGCTTTCATTAGCAGCTGACGGTGTCAATCCATTTGGAGAGGCCATATCTGCTTACTTGGTGTGGCCTGTTTTTGTTATTAGCAACAACATTATTCCATGGAAGTCAATAAATAGGGAGCACATAATGTTGACAATGTGTTGATGGTGCTGGACTCGCCAACATGTCAGGGGATCTCCTCGATAAGAAATCTCAATTAGAACTTAGACCGTATGGTGCAGGAGTCCTAGCAGTGGGTCATATGGTAATGCCTTGACCGTGATTTCGCATAAAGGAAAGTAATATAACTCTGTTGGTGGAAAGGGTGTGACAACTATAGAGAGCCAAGGAAGGTGCATGAGAGGTTCTAACACATAGGGGTTGAGATGAGTGCACCCCTGGAACCTATGATAGCACGTAGTTAAGAAGGAAACACACGAGCAAAGACACATCACAACATGGAAAGCAAGTTAGCGAGCAATCCAAAGTGATGGTTAAACCAACAACACATTTTAGAAAGATCCATACATACATACACAGATAGCTATACATGCATGTGTAAGTAAACATATACATATATCATTTAGAGTAAACCAGATAACATAGAATACAATACAACATATGCATGAAACACGTTGGCTCTTGTTATATTAAGAACTGTAAGTTCCAATCATACAATACATCCATGCCCAACCACTAGTTATGATAGTGGAACATTATAGCCACAATTGCCTGCTCCTCCAAAGAGATGTAATAGCTCTGTGCAGTGGAGAAGCCAAGGCTCATTACAATACTATCCAAGCTCTCTCCAAGATAGTCTTATCGAAAACTTGGCTAACCAAAAGCCTTTACAATGAGTTATGAGGGACTATTTATAGCAAAGGGTGGGGTGACCCTTGACATTCCCCTTTTTGATAGTTCATCTACTCTCATGACTCTTCATCTGCTCTATGACTATTACATCCAACTATCAACACTTGACATGACGTTACATTACAATACACATGTACCCATGTGAGAGAAATGGCTTGATCAAGCCATGCTAGACATCACTATGACTTAGACAACCATGGAAGTCTGACTCCTCAACATCCTCGCTCTAATCAACAGTAACATACTGATGCCAAGATTGGTAGTCCACGATGGTGTCCATGTGCTCCAAGGTGACATCTTTTTGGAACTTGACTCTTGCCTCCATAGCATCTGGGTACACTGCTAAGGTTCCTCTACCCAACTCGTCTATAAGCATGCACATCATTGACCTCAATGCGATCGGACCAGCAACATACTTGTGCATGATGTCTGCACTGATGGGCAAGTCTGGGCTGGTGGTGATGCACATCAACTTGTCGAAGTACGAGTCAAGCTCTAGTCAAACCTGTGCCTTTGTATTCGCCTAAGTGAGAGACAAATAGATGGGATCACATGTGTGTGCACCACAACATCCATACTCTTGAACACACGTGCATGGGAAGCCTGTATACTAGTAATGAGCTACGAGAGCTCTTCATAGTTCCAGATTTGACTCTGGATACGTGCCTTTAGCTCGACCGCACTGGCCTTCATCATCTTAGGCAAGTGAAGCAGGGCTCCCTTGTATCCCATCATCCATGTTTGCATGTAATCATCCGCAGCATGCAAGTTCATCAAGATATGTTCTTTTCTAGCACATCACTGCTGTCATTCATTAAGATGGACGACTGCCTTATGAATGGTGCCAAACTTGGAGTACAATGCTTGCATAATTGTTTCAAGAGACAATACTTCATCTAGTATTGCCTTCTTCAAATTCAGCTTGGGTGGATGCTGTCACCAACTCCCCTCCTTGCTTGGTCGTTTGAAATTCTTTAGCCATTCGCTCATTTTCAGCTATCAGAAAGCGAACACTTGAGCTAGTGGCTTCAACATACACTCTAGCTGCATCGGCCAAGGCTGTTGGATTTTTGCACATGTCAGACACGATCACTCGTTCCTCAACTTGCGTAAGAGATGTATGATCATCCAGAGTCGACACTCTACGAGACTGCACAACTCTATGTTGAGACTTGTTGAATGAGATGTTGTGCATCTCTCCTTCTGGCTAATCTCCAAGGATCTCAGTGCCTCCTCGGTCGCTTTAGACTTGCTCATCATTTGGATGCAGTGAAGCAGGTAAGTCGACCTCTTAGTGGTGAGGCATAAGGTCAATGTCCTGTTCCAATTCTCGTTGCTCCATATCAGTATCCAATTATTGAAGTGCTTGCTTTATCTCACAAGTGAAATCTTGTTCCTGCAATGGTTCACCCTGTCTACCTGATGCTAGCCGTTCTGATGAATCCACTACCTATACGGGCATTGTTTCATCTATTTGCACATGTTGCGCCCCCTGCTGTACCTGTTGCTACTATGTTTCCCTCTCCCGTTTGCGCAGCTCTTGTTCTTTCTAGAGTTCCTCCTTCAACTCATGCAACTCCTACTCTGCTTCCTCCATTCTCCTCTTATCCCTCTTCCTTTGAGCAATTCGATTGTCGCGTTGTTTCCTCTTTGCCCTTATAGGCATAGTTGCTTTCTCTACCAGTGGATCTGCTTGGAACTAGTAGCTTTGCTCTTCCTTCATGCAATCGACAATCCTCCTCTCACCCTCTCGCGCATTGGTATGCTTTCCTTTGCTACTACTGCTAGTGTTGGTGCTCTTTGGGATGCTGCTTCATGTTGCTTCACTAACCACTCCATAGCAAAGCCGACCTGTTCATTGGTTCTGGAGAAACTGTAGCAATATCTCCATGGGTCCTCCTCGGCCCAATAAAATTCCTTGTGGATCTAATTGAATTGTACTCTCATGCAGTGATCCTTCACTATATAATGTAGGTCATACAGATTGTAAGTCTAGAGGTCGAATGGATACTTCTTCATCTGTTCTGCTTCGACATCCACTTGCTTGAAACTTTGAATCTCATATAACCCAATCTGCAATGGAAGAGCGAGCCAAGGGGCCTTCTTCTTCTGGTTCAGTCTCGCTGTCAGTGCTACTGAGATGTGATATGCTACTTCCTGCATGATGAGTATGTCTAAGGAAAACTTCAGTAGAACATGTGGAGGCTTCTCTGCGCTAAACATTCATATTAAGGTGCTGGACGATGAGGCATACCAATCAACAATGTCTATCAGTGCCTCCATTGCTTCCTTCGACATGCAGGGTGGATCTTGTTCAAATATCATCTTGTAAACTAGGGTGAAAAAATGATCGGACAACTGTGTGATTACTCCTCGGAAGCTACATTCGGACAACTTACAGTATGTGTTCACAGTAGTCTCCGCTAGTGACCATGCCCATCCAAGCCCAGGAACTCCTGTCCGACACTGATTGCATCTAAGATGTAGGCAGACATGTAGATCTACTTGCATACCTACGGGTGACTGTTGAGCCTTCGTTACTTGTTCCTTCAGCTAATGAGCCAACATGCTCGATTAGTTACATGGTTTACCCTCTCTAGCTAGTTGGTCCAACGCGATCACCCAACTCTGTGGGAAGGTTTCTGTGATTTCTTGGCCACATAGTCAACATGCAAATATGACCAAGTATTTATACGCCTTTCACAGTATCTTCGTCTTATAGATTTGGTTGGGTGTCATCCTGAATCTAGCCAGCTCCTTTACCCAGTTCTTCATAATGTCTCTGGAGTTGGCACTATTGCTGGGTAAGCTGGAAGGGGTCTCCATGATAGTCACGGGCTTTGGCATCTGATACATCTCATCATAATCCTATGCCCAAAATGTGGCAAGCTTCGTCGTGCTGACATTGCTTAGAGTCATCGTCCCAGGATCAGTGTATGAGAAGATCCAGTGTATCATGTCTGCGTATGGGAATGCAGGGTATCTGCATGCAATACGGTACAAGCCAGACTTGTGAATTTTCACATACATCTAATCATCTTCGAGGTCTTCCCCAAAAGTGCTTGCAAATGCTTCATTGACCTTTTTCCATTTCGGCTTAATGTCCTTGTCTAGAAACAACTTGGTATCTTCATAGATTGGTAGAAATTCAGACACCTGCTCAACTGCTGCTTTAGTTGCACTTCCCTCAGTGTCCTTTGATCCTACTCTCTTGGAAGCCATTAGTCCTGTACTGTTAAGAGGCAGATGAACACCTAAAATATCTGGAGACCAAGCGACATGCATGGCAATAAATCTATCAACGAAAAACAAAGCAAATGCGGGGAATGACATAACACATACCTGGGGAATGATAGTAAAAGATTACACAATTTCTTCTGGGAGGCTGGGTGATTGGCTGCCAGACTACACAAAAGACAGTTTAGGCTATTTGGGAGGCAAGACTAGCTGCTAGATTTGTGCAATGCGCAAGCCAGGCTGACTGCTGACTGTTGGGATTGCGCAATGCGCAATTCCAACTGGAAATGACTGCAGGCTCAGGGACTGCATTGCACAATTTTCTAGGCCAACAATCACTGTCCCTTAGAAATGCATAAATTAGTCCTAGAGGATAGTGCTTGTGTAGAAATGCACATTTCTGGAGAGGAAGACAAAGCCTTCCTTCCCCAGATTACGCAATGTTGCCTGGTGAGGCAGAGTCCAGGCCAAGGCTGCTAAGACCTGTCGACGAGCAACTGAAAGAAAATCTGAAAGTGAATGCATGGCGACACTAAGTGAAAGAAGTGATTGATCATGCATGAAAACATCGAATGAAATATTCAGTGAACAAATCAACATGCATGTGGGTGAAGCAAGTCGCCCAATTGGCAACCATCCGTGCAAAACAGTTTCATGCATACGACAACAGTGAGATAGCAACGAAAACTGAAATAGTGCTAGTACATGCTAGTATGCATGTAAATGATAGCAAGCATTCAATGAAATCAAGAAAACAACACTCACGCAATTGAAAACACAAAAAGCAATAAAAATGCTGAAAACGACAAGTTGAGACCTCTTACCCGTGAATAGCTGAGCCAGATGTGTCGAAGAGTCCTGGATGTGTTGTGGGATGTCAGAGCTCCAAGATCGATGTGAAAGAATGAGATCTGATGTGTCGAATAAATAAGTTTGAGCTCATGACGCACATGCCACAAGTCTATGAAAAAAGCAACACTTGGAGGAAAGGTTCTAAAACGATTTTGCATGTAACCTCCGACTGTTAAAAATAATTCCCTGAACCATGGGATGCTTTTTGCATGTTGCCTTTTGCTATTCCAGGAAAAAGCAAGTCAAGTTTCCTTGGTCCCGGGTGGAACTAGTCAACCCAACTGCTCATGCATGAGGCTGCTCATTTGCTGGGAGAAAATGTGCATTTCTGGACAGGAGTTAGGTTGGCTGGCCAGGAGATTTGCTTAGTTTCTAGGTAGAATAGTTGATTGCTGCCCAGGATTGTACAATTCCTGAGCTGAGCAGGCCTGTTGGGAAGGATTACGTAGTTTTCTGGGTGAAGCCTAACTGACATGATTCCGCAATTCTGGAGCCCAACAGGCTGCCAGATAGAATTGCACAATTTTTTGAGGGAAGGTTAGTTTCCCTCCAGAATTTCACAATTTCTTAGGGGAGCTACTCAACCTACAACTGGACCAATTTTGGGTGATTAGCCTATGAGGGGAATGCATCAAGTTTTGATCAACAGGCTGTCTTTGTGCAAGAAAAACATTGAAGCTTGTGTACTTGACAAAGCAAGACAAGGTGTTGTGAAAGGTTGGTAGGGAGGGTCCAAAACTAAGCTAAGGCAAAATTTTGGAGGGTAGTTGTAGCTGCTACAACGCAATGGTTGTTCCAGGCATATATTTGTTTAGAATAATTTTTTTTAGCACAATAACATCTCATTTGTCTTGTTTGTTTCATAATTATGTCCTATATTTTTTTGTTAATTTACTCATATATGTTTAGTTATGCCTTATAATTATGTCTTATAAAAAAAATTATTTACTCATATATGTAGTAATTATGTATTGTATGTTCAATCAATTAGGTAAGTACCAGGTCAAATATATGAATGTATATATTGAGCCTCTTATCGACGAGTTAGTGGAGTTATGGAATGGTGTTACTATGTATGATACCTCTAGACTAGTATGCGCTACTATGTTTGGATTATTTTATCTTTTTATGGCATTTTCTTCATTGTACTAATTGAAAATTATATTATTGTTATAATATATTTATCTATGATTCATGTTGTAGGTCATGAAGGCATTAATAATATGGCACTTCCACGAGGAATGCAAATTTATCTTGATCAATTCAATAGACTCCCCTACTATGAGCACCTAGAAATTGTTCATTTGATTGATACAATGCACATTGAGAAGAATGTAATAGAGACATTATGGAAAATCTTAGATGGAAGGAGAGATAAAGAAAAAATTCTCAATATTTGTAATGACATTAAGGAGGTCGACCATGCATTGAAAAGTGTGATTCATTCAAATAACAATGGAGACGACCAAAATATAAGACCCTTCCATGGTTATTGGCAGAGCACCAAAACAAGCATGTTAAAGAGGTTATTGAAAAAAATAAATTTCCAACAGGATTTTCTTCAAACATAAAGGATATCCTAACAAAGAAAGGTGAATTAGGTGGGATAAAAACTCATGATTGGCATATGTTCATTAAGGTAATTATTTTGGTGTATATATATTTTATACATTGGTGAAACATCTTGTTAATTAGTGTTTTTTTTCTACTAATTTGGGAAAAAATAATGATCGATCATTATTTTTGTTACATTATGTTCCATCTTTATCTCTCCCAAAAAACTTTGACAACAATGTCAAACAAGTTATATATGATCTTGGCAAATACATGAGGTAAGTGGAGATTTATGTGCAAAGTGTAATTTGTTCAAAAAGTTGTGTTGCATATTTTTCACTGCATGTGTTTTGCTTGCCATCATGTACTATATTATTATTATTTTGTTGAAACCTGTGATTTACTTGCTTCATTTTTAGATCGTTGTCATCTAAGGAAATTGATAAAGAAGATATAAAGTATTGGAGAAAACAGATTCCTCTTCTAATGTGTGAAATGAAAAAGTATGTACCTTCTAAAATTTTCAATACACCAGAACACTACCTCATACACCAAGTTGAGGATATGGAATTGTGTACTTGTACACACAAGATCAATGTTGATGGCTAAGAGGCACTTGAAATCACTAAAGGCTTTGATTAGACAAAGAGCATGTCCTGAGGGTTCTATGGTAAAGGGATATATGGTATATCAAACCATGGCTTATATTCATCAATGTAGTGATGAAATAGGAAAACAAATTAATGTATTGGATCACATTTGGGATGTCAACTCCGTGGACGATTTTGAAGGGGAGCACCTGTTGGGGAAATGTAGAATGAGTAAAGTCATATGTAAGTAGATAGTGGAGATTTATAGCACATTTTAATTATTTGTTTTTATATATATTGTACTTATTTAATTTTTACTCTTCCTACATAATCCATTATTATGAAGGTATAACATGGTAACTAATTATATATATGTAGGTTATCATCATATGGCGTGTCTTCATGGGTCAAAGAAGCTCAACATAGTGGATATACCAATCTTACACAAAGGAAAATTGATTTAGCATATGGTTTAAAAGATTATCAGGCAAGCATATTCACCCATACTACTTAGTTTTTTTACAATTATTTTAATGCATATGGTGTGTTTTTTTCTTAATTTTCAAATTTTGCAAGTATAAAATGCATGCTTATCAATTGACAATGCACTTTTTATGTGTTTGATGTTGCATTTTAAACACCACAGCAAAATGTGGTGCAATGGCCATAAATTTCACATCAAAAGGTTGGATGAAAAGATGAAAACTTATGATAGTGGGATAACTGTAGTATTTCAAGTGATCAATGTTTCCTATAAATGTGAAAGGCATCCATAACTCTCTAAGAATCAATACTATGGATATTTTCATGATATACTTGAGAGTGAGTTTGAATAATTCAAAACATTTTTGTTCGATGTCAAATGGTTTAGGCTACGAATCCATGAACGTGACCCTGATATAATTGTTATTGAGCATGCTAACGGATTTACCATGGTCGATACAAGGAACCTTGAGCTAGGATTAGGGCGATATATTCTTCTTAGCTAATGTGAACATGCATTTTATGTTGACATTCTAGGTAAAGCAGGTTGGTCATATGTTGTTAGATAATATCCCAAAGGAAGGCCTGTAAAGTATAATGTAGTGCAAGAAGATGAAATTGAAGAAGATGATGTAGAGGAGTATAGATTTCATGTAGTGTGAGATGAAGATGTCAAAGAAGTTCAAGGAATATATGTTAATCGAGACAATGTTAATTTGGATGAACTATATGATATTTACATTGCGTCAGATGAAGAACTTGAAGAAGTTGAACCAAATGTAAAAGAGCATGTTCCAGATGATGATAGAGACAACGATGATGATGATGTCGATATGGTGAATCCTTTGTACATGAATTATGAACTGGATGATACAGATGATGAGATGGATGAGGAATAAATTTAATGATATAAAAATGTTGAAAAGTACGAGGCATGTTTTTATATGTTTTCAGGTGATTTGTTCTCTTTCATTCACCTTGAATTTTTATTTTCCTAGTTTTTATGTTTGAACGTTATTGTGTTTCTTTCAAATATATTATATTAGATAGATTGGGTATGGGGAATTGAAAGTTATGTGAGGGGGAGGAGGGTCCATATGAGGTTCCACCTTCACATGATTGGCCTTGTTAAGTGGAGAATATATTATTCTTGAAATGAAGAGAAGCTCATTTATGTTTATATCATAATTTCCAATTTTAACTTTAATGGTTCGTTCAACAAATGTACTAGATGAGTTAGGTGACAGGTGAACCAGGTGATATGGTGGTTGGGCTGACATGCGAAGTAAGTTCGGTCCATGGATGCCCATTAATTGAGTTCCCACCAAGGTATCCCATAACGATTTTTATAAAATTGACTAAATTAATGTTTAGGTGTTAAAAATTTGTTTATAATTGATTTATTATGTAGCATGAATGTACTAACAAATGATAATATTTTGTTGTCATTGATGAGGTAATGATTTTTGTTGAATGATTTACACAACAGGTTGAACACCCACGCCCTAGGCACATCCACACGAAGGTGGAGCGCCCGGGTGTCCTTGGGGGTGTCGCGAGCTGGGCACACCAGGAGGTCCGCCCTGTAGGGGTGCCCGTGTCACGAGTTAGTGGGTCAACCAGACTTGGCAAGGGGTGCCTGCATAAAATAAGTAAGATCAGGCCATGGTTGCCCATGAACAGATTTCCCACCAAGGGGTCTCACAATGATTTTTAGAAAATTGACTAAAGTAATGCCCAGGTATTAAAAGTCAATTTATAATTGATTGATTATGAAACATGGTACTAAAAAATTATAATATTTTGTTGTCATTGATGAGTGATCAAAGGTGGTGTGCCTGGGAGACCATAGAGGAGTCACATGTTGCACACGCCAGAGCACTCGACACTCATGGGGGTGTTGCATGTTTGACACGCCAGGATGCTCGACACCCATGGGGGTGTCGCATGCTGGGCATGTGAGGGGGCTCGTGCGATGAGTTGGTGGGTTGGCCCGACATAGGAAGGGGCACCGACACAAAATAAGTAATGTCAACCCATGAATACCCATGAAAAAAGTTCCCACTAGGGGGTCTCATAATGATTTTTAGAAAATTAAGTAAATTAATGGTTCAGTGTTAAAAGTCGATTTAGAATTGATTGGTCATGTAACATGGAAATACCAAATGATAATATTTTATTGTCATTAATGAGATAAGGATTTATTTTCACTAATTTGGACAGTAGTGCAAATGCGTGTGCCTTGGGCACACCCACATGAAGGCAATGCGCCCGACACCCATGGAGGCGTCACGTACTAGGAATGCCAAGGCACCCAATGCCCATGGGGGCATTGTGTGCTGGGCACACTAGTGCGCCTGACCGATAGGGGCACCTGTGCGACATGTTGGTGGCTTAGCCCAACTTGGCAAAGGGAGCCCGAACAAAAGAAGTAATGTCAACCCATGATTGCCCATGAACAGATTTCCCACAAGGGGGTCTAATAATTATTTTTACAAAATTAACTAAATAAATGTTTAGGTGTTAAAGGCCTGTTTATAATTGAATATTGATCATGCAACATGGAAATAACAAATGATAATATTTTATTGTCATTAATTATCTAATTATTTGTGTTCATTGATTTGCACAGTAGGGAAAATTCTCGCATCTACAAGAATGCAAGGCACCCGAGTGCCCATGGGGGTGTCATGTGCTGGGAATGCTAGGACGCCCGCACAGTGGGGGCACCCGTGCAACAAGTTGGTAATTTGGCCCGACTTGGAAAGGGGCACCTGCAGGAAAGATTAAGGTTGGCCCATGATTTCCCATGAACAGAGTTCCCACAAGGGAGTCTCGTAATGATTTTAAGAAAATTAACTAAATTAATTCTTGGGTGTTAAAAGCAGGTTTATAATTGATTGATCATGCATCATGGTACTAACAAATGATAAAATTTTGTTGTCATTGATGAGCTAATGATTTGTGTTCACTGATTTCCATAACAAGGAGAATGCCCGCGCCTTGGGCTTGCTCTCATGAAGGTGAGGCACCCATGGGGGCATCACGTGTTGGCCAACACGCTAGAGCACCTGCCCAATAGGAGCGCCCATGTGATGAGTTGGTGGGTCAAACTGACTTGGCAAGGGGAAATTGCAAAAAAAAAGTAATGTTGGTCCATGACTTCCCATTAACAGAGTTCCCACAAAGGGATCTCCTAATGATTTTTAGAAAATTGACTAAATTAATGTTTGGGTGTTAAAAGTTGGTTTATAATTGAGTGATCATGTAACATGGAAATAACAACTGATAATATTTTGTTGTCATTGATGAGCTAATGCTTTGTGTTCACTAATTTTCACAGCAGGGTGAATGCCCATGCCCTAGGTGCGCCCACATGAAGGCAAAGGCACCTAATAGGGGCGTCGCATGTTGGGCATGTCAAGGCGCCCACTCGGAAAGGGCGCACATGAAACGGGATGATCATGTAAAATCGAAATAAAAAATGATAATTTTTTTTCATTAATGAGCTAATGATTTGTGTTCACTCATTTGCACAACAGGGCGAGCGCCCGCGCCCTGGGCACTCTCACACAAAGGTGGACCACCCATGGGGGCATCACATACTAGGAACGTTAGGGCACCCATGCG
Source organism: Pinus taeda (assembly GCA_000404065.3). NCBI lineage: Eukaryota > Viridiplantae > Streptophyta > Pinopsida > Pinales > Pinaceae > Pinus > Pinus taeda. The sequence continues at coordinate 124,194 of APFE031354539.1, read as the reverse complement.
GCGATTTGGTGGGTCGATCCAACTTGGCAACGAGCTCCCACACAAAATAAGTAATATCAACCCATGACTGCCCATGACTTGAGAATAGGGCCAACGTTTATTTTTTAGTTTTTTTTTTTTTGCTCATATGCACTGAAATTTGACATGGTTATGGCAGATGCATGCATTGACGATATGGGAGAGTTTGAGACTTAAATATGAATCACAAAAAGGATTCGACAACCAAATGATAATATTATAACATATATAAATGTCAAGGAGATGAAATTATTTATTACTATTCACTAGTTACAGGCTTATAATGTACTTCATAGCCCAAAGGTTGAAAAAAATAATTACCCTTTCATTTGAGAAAATGTTTTACCCTTCATCGTCATCTTTGTCATCATCTTCATCATCAACATCGTCATTATCACCATCATCTTTGTACCGGGAAATTTGGGCGATGGGTGAACTAGGTGACACGACAGTCATGCAGACGTGGTTTATTCCAAGCCTAATATAACCGATTTAACAACTCATATCCATTCACAAACATAAATTATTAATATACCCTTATAATTCATAAACAAATGTAAGTATAAATATAATCAATTAAATATCCATAAATAATGAACACATCGATTTGGGAGGAAAACTCACCATAGAAACACTATAAGACTTATCTTATTAATCACAAAATATTTGTCAACCCATGGTGGTTCGTTCTTTTATCAAAAATTCATGTTCCTTATTTATAGATGATATTTGATAATGATGATGAATGAATAAGTGAATGTATTTCACTAATTCATAATCCTTACTTTTAGGTAGAGGATAGGTTGATAGCATGAACCCTGGTCATTAGATGAGGAGCTGCTGGACATAGTCAATAACAATCCCTCTTTCTATGTTAATTAAACCAAAGTAACATTCATTTGAATTAAGGTGGGTTTTATATATCCAACACTCAGTATATATGGCCTAGTGTGGACCACATTGTAAGCATGTTAGTAGAAGTTAATAGGTTCACAAAAACAACAATTTTAGTAGAAGAAATGAGATCCTAATACTCTTGGACAATTTTTAGTCTTATGGTGCTCATGTATTGAAATTTGGGGTATTGCTGATCAATCATTCATGTGATGTAGTGGCCTACTTAAGAATTAGAGGACTATATGGTAATGGTTGAACTTAAACTATAATCAGGTCAAAAAAATTTGTATGGTTGACTATTTTGCATCATTTTATAGAAGTGGCAATGGCAATATTTGAATGAAATTATAGAATTATGTAGCATTGACTCTCAGTGGTGAGAAAAACATATTATGGTTGCACTATATAGATTCCATGCCACTACCATAGGAATGATTTACCTAAAATACATCAAAAATGTTTAATGTTGCTACATTACATAATACCTCATCTAGATTGGGCTATTTGCATATTAAAGTCTCCATTTGTATGTCACATGCATGCCTAATATTTTTGGGGTTGCTTATGAAAAAATTGACAATGATACTAGAGAAGAAACACATAAGCCTCATTAAAGATTTTTTCCAAGGGTTTTAGTATTTTAACTTCAAAATGTTTTTTTATATGTGTATATATTTTTAGAATAAAAATACAATATCCTAATTGTTTCTCCTTGAAAATTTTGTAATTAAATTAGGCATGGGTATTTTGAATTTTTTGTTACATTGACCACCATGAGGTAGACATACTATGGTGTTATGAACATTGAGAATAGTTTTACTTTTGCAATTAATAAAATGATGATGACCAAGGCCAAGAAACATGAGTGCTCATAGGGGCTATGATACCATAAAGGGGGAAAGTTAAGGGAGTCTAAGGAATTTCTTTATTATTCTTCTTATCCAACCTACATTATCATATTTGTCTTATTATAGCTATTAGTAGTGGAGAAAACCAATTCTAGAGTTAGGTAATCACTCATATACTTTAGCAAGGTGTCTCCTTGTTGTAGACGCCCAAACAACCACCCTCTTTTTTCTTAAGTATTTCCAACACCTAGGATAAAATAAGGGTTCCCATCAATGTGAATTCCCTCAACACATACTTCTCTTGATTTATGAATTTCATATATGATCCGAATGGAAAATGGCATCAACCCATGGTATTAATCCACCCATGGAATTTACCCATGGTATTGTAAGTGGCATCCACCCATCGTATTTATCCACCCATCGTATTGTAAGTGATATCCACCCATGGTATTCATTCACCCATGGTATTTTCCAATGGTATTGTGACATCAACCCATGGTATTTGCCCATGGTATTCATTCACCCATGGAATTGACCTGTGGTATTGTGACATCCACCCATGGTATTGATTCACCCATGGAATTGATCCGTGGTATTGTAACTGAAAAATACTATAAGTAACAAGTCACAGTTTGTAAAAGGACAGATTGTCCACCACATGTAGTCCTTATAGTTATTATCTGTTTTAATAAAAAAATTCTTTGTGGTTTTTTTTATTGGGCATTCTACTCTTTTTTCTTCTGGCAATTTCAATTTTTCAGATCTTGGGGGCGTGCCCCCAAGATCCATTTCAATATTTTAGATCTTGAGAGACTCCCCCCAAGATTCGAACCAGTGGTATCAGAACATGTTACGCTTCCATGGGAATGAGGGTTTCATGCATATTTCAGTTTCAAATTTTTGCAGCAATATTCAACGAACTTGAGGCACGCGCTGTGACCTCCACAGAGCACTTTCTTAAGCCAAGCAAGAAGAATTTTTGTTTTTCCTTTTTTTTGCAGGATTTTTTTTGGGCGACGAGTTTGCAGATCACATCTAAAATATTTGGTGCAATATTTACAAAAACAAATAACAAATCTAGATTCCTTGCAAAAAAAATACCAAAATTCAAAAAAAAAAAATCGGTTGAATCAGAGTCTAGATGAGGGAGATACTGCTAATTTAAAATAAGCGATGTTGTAGAATTTTTTTCTGACGACAACTGGTGGGCGACGACTCTCCTATCATTTTTTGAAGTTTTTGTGAAGAATTTCAGAAAAATAATTGTATATCTGAGATCCTCTTGAAAAATCACCCAATTTAAAAAAAAAAGGGTTAAATCGAAGTTCGGATGTGGGAGATAACTCTGATTTAAAATCAACTATTTTTTCAGAACTTTTGTGATGGCGGAAAAATTGCAACGCGAATTTGAGATTCTAGAGTGTCTAGATAAGGATTTCCAACACATGGGAAGATGAAAAATGCTCCTTTTGCTTCCAAAAAAGGTTATAATAAACATTCTGAGTTATATTGACCGAGTTATGTCCATTTTAATTCTGTAGCAACATTCAGAGCGGGTTCCCATTGGAGACGTGCCCTCCCACCCCACTTTAGGAGGCACTTGCTTCACATTCATCAGTTTCAACATAGCAAGATTTAGCTTGGGTTATTTGGAGAAGTTCCCTCCCACCCCAGGCTATGTAGGCACCTGCTACTTCATCAACAACCAACATCACGGTTATGGGTCAACTGCACAAAATCCTTGTCATCGAAGTCCATTTGCTAGGCTACACATTGTTAGTATCACAGTTGGTCACAAGCATTTCAGGGTATCTCTATCCTCAGATCTTCATTTTTCATGGTTATGGGTCATCCACAAACCCACACTTCATCGAAGTCCATTTGCTAGGCCGCACATTGTCAGTGTCATAGTTGGTCACAAGCATTACATGGTATCTCTATCCTCGGATCTTCGTTCATCATGGTTATGGGTCATCCATAAACCCACACTTCATCAAAGTCCATTTGCTAGGCCACACACTGTCAGTATCACAGTTGGTCACAAACATTACAGGGTTTCTCTATCCTCGGATCTTCATTCATCATGATTATGGGTTAACCACATAAAACCCTTCTCTTTAGTGACTCTTCATATTCAACAAAGGTTTCGCAGGAGGGAACTTCACGCAATGGGGACCATTGCTTCTTAAGGAGGGAGGAATGATCCAAATGGAAAATGGCATCAACCCATGGTATTTATCTACCCATGTTATTCATCCACCCATGGAATTTACCCGTGGTATTGTAAGTGGCATCCACCCATGGTATTGTAAGTGACATCCATCCATCGTATTCATTCACCCATGGTATTTGCCCATGGTATTGTGACATCCACCCATGGTATTCATTCACCCATGGAATTGACCTGTGGTATTGTGACATCCACCCATGGTATTGATTCACCCATGGAATTGACCCGTGGTATTGTGACATCCACCCATGATATTCATTCACCCATGGAATTGAACCGTGGTATTGTAACTGAAAAATACTATAAGTAACAAGTCACATTTTGTAAAAGGACAGATTGTCCACCACAATGTAGTCCTTATAGTTATTATTTGTTTTAATAAAAAAATTCTTTGTGTTTTTGTTTATTGGGAATCTACTCTTTTTCTTCTGGCAATTTTAATTTTTCAGATCTTGGGGGCCTTGCCCCCAAGATCCATTTCAATCTTTTAGATCTTGAGGGCCTCTCCCCAAGATCCTGATCAATACACCATTTTTTCCTCTTGCAAACACTTAGACAAAGTTTAATGAGGTTTTTTAGAATTTCCCTTGTAGTGCAATACAACATTAAGAAGTTCTATTCTTTTGCGATGCAATGCTTTGAAGTTTCTTTATTTAATGATATAGAACTAGGAAGCTCCCATTTAACGGGATGCAATAATGATGAGTCCATTGACCAAGTGATGCACCAAACCCTAAATTTGGCGTTGCATGTATTGTGTTGAAGTTGATTATCTCAATGATATGTATCACTATGAAAGCCAACATCTCGCGACATATTGTTGGGATCTTGAACTTCCAGTGACATGTCTCCAAGATACCAAACTCTCATGTGATATGTCCCTCATGCATAGGCAACCCTTTGTAGTGTCACATCACTAATGATTTTCTTTTTCATGTATCACTACCTAAAGGAATTTTGAAAACGACAAGTTTCAAGGCATTTATTGCCTCAAAAATCATGCCACTCTCTCCAAAATATCTATAAAAGGGAATTTATGATTATACTAAATTTAAGATTAAGATTAAAATAACTAATATTAAGATTAATATTAGATTAAGATTAAGATTTAGATTATATTAAATTTAAAATTGTATACACATTTTTTCTTTTTAAATCTTGGTAGATCCTTTTTTTTCATTGTAATATATGCAAGTAGGTTACAACCACTTATCCTGGTCAGGTGGTCTCAACCAGCCTGTTGGGAAACTAGGTATGTTGACCACCTAAACTTATTATACACCATCCAGTAGTAAAAAATAGTTACTCTATCTATCCAAGCTATATATACTTGATTATCATGTCCACAACCATGAGGTGTCTTTCTATATATATAAACTACTACAAACTGGAAAGTAAATTCTATCTACATATAAACTTAAGCAAAATAATATGGCTGCAGCCTTCTAATTCTCAAGATCAGTCGAGGTACCTGGGGCTAGGTCTTTCACACTAGATTCGAGTAGCTCGGTCGGCAAGAACACACTTTAGAAGTTTTCCTCAATTGGGCCTAGACGACCATCCTGTTTCTGTAGCTTAGCTTGGATCTTTTGAAATTTCTGCTTGTAGTCTAGAAATTCCTTAACGACTGATCTAGATTTGTTCCATCGCCTTCCCTAGGAGGCATTTTAGCAACCAGTATATGTGTAGAGTCTGTTTATATTGTGTTTCTCTACCGTGAGTGTGTCCCAGATCAGGGACTAGGAACTTCCACCCTTCCACGTACACTGTACTCTCATTCTCAAATTTGTTGATGTCCTCCTCCCACTTTGCAATGGGTTGTGCAATATCCTCTCTGGTGCCACCCACATATGCATCCACCACTTCCTGGATCATTCTTTCCATTGGTTTCCTCCCACAATGTTTTCTAGCATTTCTCGACTCAGCCTCAACCTTGCTCTCCCTTAGTCTCTTGCCTCTACCCTTACCTTTCCCTGCTCGAGCCATTGCTTTGTTGTCCCAAGTCCTTCTAGCCTGTTGTTGATGGTGGCCTAGAACTAGCTTCAACGCTTTCTTCCTCCAAAGGGGAGTTACCTGCTTCAGGAACAAGTAACCAAGAATTCCAAACCATTATTTTCATAAATTTCGACATCCACTGGTTCTGTTCATCCAACATTTCTTCCCTCCATGTAGCCTGTTCAAAGCCCCTGAGCATGAAAGACCCCCACCTAAGTCACCCCGGACACCCTTGCATTCCCCCTACAATGTGTTAATAATGGCCATGAATTTGGTCACAAATTGCATGGCCTCCCACAGGCCTAAATACCTAGAAGCCCAGTCAAAAGGATCCCCGCTCCTTCTCCCCAGTGCCCCTTGTTGGTTGACCTCGTCCCCTGTCCCCCTAACTGCATCTCTTCCATTCTTTCCTCTGCTCACCCCGACCTCCCGTCTTCTAGGCCCCTTCCTCAACCAAGTGTCCCTCCCCTATTTTACGAACCTTTCCCCGCTCCCACATCCATCAAAAGCCAACTTGACCGAATTTCCTAGCATACCAATTCCCCAGTTCTGGAGGACTCCTGTCACAGACACCCTCCTTCCTACTGACTCCCCTCGAGACCTTTGTGTCCGCCCTCATGGCCCCCAACCTCCACAGAGCCCTAGCCTTCTTGCCTCGTTCTAGGACACAGACTAGAATTACCTCTACAACAATTGTCACTACCCTACCCTTTCCCCTTAGGTTTTCCAAGGAGATGAACAAACAAGTTTCATTCATCCAACATCCTTCCCTCCCTGGCCTTATGATCCCCATGCACGAGAGGAGAATTCCAAAGCAAAGTGAAACCCCAACAGATCCCATGCATGAGAATGCATTGCCTAAGCAGAGGAATATCCATGCAAAGCTTCTGCAGCTACGATGACTCTCGTCACCGTTCCCCTCCCAGCTATTCCCACAACCCCAATTTCTCCCTCTCCCCAACCCCTTGCCCTCATGCAATCCCAATTCAACAAACGAAACGATGGGGAGCATAATGAAGGGCAGACAAAGAACATACCCATTAACCAACGCTTGGGATCATTGTGTTTCTTTGCCTTCCAGAAAATGTTGTGCCACCTTCGTTGATGTCTCCTCTTCGTTATCTCCCTCCCTCTTGTTAACCTATTTGCTATCAACCCCCTCTTATGCATGTGTATGCCACCTTCTTTCTTTCATCTTATCATAATCATATTGACCACCACCGTGCCCTGTGCTTCGAGTATGTGGGAGGTGGTGGCATTAACTTTGTCTGTACTTGTCATAATAACCCCCTTAATGGGTCTGTCATCCACCTCACACCCAGTTCGGGGGGAAAAAGTTAAAAATTTTAAAATTAAAAACAAAATACAAAAAAAAACAAAAAATTTAAGCAAAAATAAATAAAACTAAATAAAAAATGAAAAAACTAAATCTCAATGCCTTATTAAACAAAATCGCAATACAATCTATTCTTTTAATGCTAGGTCCTAAGCCGCATGCCTCCATCAATGATCCCTGCCTCAGCTTGACCTTAATCTACATGCCTCTGCCATTGATTCTTGTATGTTCCTTTAACCCTAGCCGTGCACCTCTGTCATCAATCCCTGCCTCATCCATCAACCTTATTCTGCATGCCTCCACCATTGATCCCTGCCTCGACTATCAATCTTATTCTACATGGCTCCACCATTGGTCCTTGCCTATTCCTTTAACTCTAGCATGCGCCCCCCTCCACCATCGATCCCTGCATCCGCCATCAATCTTATTCCTTTAACCTTAGCCTCCTGGATTGACAATGTGAGAATAGGCCCACTGACCCTCTCCCTACCTACCTTATTGGTCAAGTAAGCACCCATAGGTGGACTGATAGCGTGAGGAACTCTCTGGTATAAAGAGAGCAGATCACTTGAGGAAAAGCAAAAGGATGGAGCTGATAAATTCGGCCCATGAACAACTAGTTATAGAGAATATAATTTCAACCCCACCAACGCATCCAAGGAGAAACAACAACAATGTATTCTATAAGTTTAAATTGCCCCATTTTTTTCTAAATTTACCCACTATTAGATGCAAATAAAATGACACAAAATATGTGAGTTGAAAACCATAGGAGCCTACAAATTTTTAATGGAAAAGTAGTTTTAAAATCCTCCTTGAATCATAAGGTGGTCATTACAAAAATTAGGATTTATCCCTTGAAAAATAAACAAACAAAATCAGAACCCCAAAGGGCTTATGACATCCCAAAATCAAGCTTCTTGTATTACTACAAAAAGAGTTAGTTTAATCATGAATTTAGCTCTATAAACCCTCACACAATCCAAGATAAATTTGAAAAATGAATTTATGCCAAAATTATTGTTTGAAAACCCTCTTCAAATTTGTGAGAGGAGGGGTTTCTATGCCCTCGACTCCCTCATGCAAAACCCCATGAAAATATTGAATAAAATTTTCCAAAATTTTCAAATGGATTCGGTGTATAAAACTCCTCGGCCTATAAGTAAATCAAGGTTAGCTCCTCCAGGCAAAAAAAATAAAAAAATAAAAATAAATAAATAAAAATTTAAAAAAATAAATAAAATGATTTTGAATCTAGAAATAAACTTTAAAACCCTCTCGACTTCCTTAAAAAAAAATCGATTGAAGCTCAGGCCCAAAATCCAAAAACAATATTAGATGGGTCTCAAAAGAATCTCATTCTAGAACAAAGGTTGATACTTGTTACCCTAGTTTTTTTTGTGAAGGAGAAAATGGCTAAAAAGGAATTTTATTTTCTTAAAATATGGCTCAGATCCACTTGCAACAAATAGATCAAATGATAGAATTCGAAATCCAAATATTTCCTATTCAAATCTGTAAAGAGAAACAAAAGATATGAAAACCCATGTTGTTCCACAATTTTTTAAGGGTGAGAAGGTTTTAATGTTGAGATAAAGGAGGCATTCGTATGATACTATCATGCCAAATGTTGATATGCTCATTACTTCTTGGAAACAAAGTTAGTTAAGATTAAGGAAGGAAACCAACAATGGTAATCCTCTAGACTTGTGAACCTTTTCTAACTTCTATGACCTGATCAAGGCAATGACGTCACACTCCTAGATTCTAATGACTTGATTCCACCAATCATACCTACTTGAAATAAGCTACCAAAACCATTTATATTCAATTTCTAGCTAAGAGATTCTACCATGATGATATACATGAAAGTTGATAAGGGCCAACCCTAGCAAAGTCCTAACAGAAAAAAATGCATCTAGAACCCATTTCACAAATGAGAAACCAATAAATTGTTGATACATGTGGAGATCCAAGCAATGAAACCTATATTAAACCCAAACTTGTAAAGGAATCCAAACATGAAGCTATGTTTGAAACAATTAAAGAAATTTTCCTTACCCAACTTAAGGATCATCCACTTCTCCTCATTATTCTTACGAAAGGGGATAATTTCATGTATAAGCACGATATTTTCCACAGTTTGTCTCTTCCTCACAAAACCGCCTCAGTTTTCCAAAATAATATTATGGAGTATACTTTTTGATATATTAACAATGATTTTAGACATAATCTTGTAAGACACATTGCACTATGGTCTCATCTTGAATATATAAAGGATGATGGACTAACCTCTTTTGGGACTATACTTAAGAAATATTAGTTTGTCCCTCCTCTTAGGTGCAAGGAATGATTAACATATTGAATAATTCAAACCATCTGTACCAAATCAAACTTAGTAATATTCCAAAAATAGTTGCAAAAATTAATGTTGAATTCATCTAGACTTGATACCTTATCAAGTTCAAAATGATTGATTATGTCCAAGATTTCCTCTTATAATATTACCTAAATTAGACAAACATTGTCTTTGCTTCTTATGATACATGGATTATAATATTTGTACTCATTCTATCTTGGCTCCTAGTTTTAGTATATATGGTGGCATAGGGGTTATATTCTACTTCTTTGAATTTTTCATTTGGACTTAGTGTTTGTCCTTCATTGGTGGTGATTTCCTTGAAATTGTTTTTTTTTAAGGGAACAGATAGCATTTTCATTATACTATCTAGAAACAGGTCAAGTCCCTTACAAAATCAGACTTGATCTATCTGTATCTTTCCTTTCATTACAATGATTATGGACCTTCTTGCTACCCCTATTATTTACATATGATCTATTTATAAATCTATAGCTATAGATTCTCCAAAAAGTGGCATTATAGACTATACAACGGTATTACATATATATAAAATAAAAGTACTTTCAGTTGCTTTCTATCTCGACATCATCACCCACAGATGTGTTCAATTTCTTTGGTTTGTTCTCTTCTTCTCCTTGAATCTTCGTAGCAAAAACATCAACTTCATCATCGTCACCAACCAAAACCTTCACAGCAGCATCCTCGCCACAACCATCATTGGTGGCTGAGGGATTTCTAACCCCAAACACCTCGTTTAAGACTCCCACTGTAGTTTTCTCCACCTTGATTTCTATGTTTTCAACCTTTTGTTGTACGCTCAAAACGTCCATTCGTTGACCTTCAATTGCTTTTTGCATAAGCTCCTAGTCTTTACCCAGTACAGACAACTGAGCATAAATGACCACCATATTCTCATTTAATTCTTTAATGAGTTCCTTTATCACATGCTTGTAGTAGCCCTCAATCAAGATCTCAATACCAACATTCCCATCGCCATTTCCATACCTCGAGCTCCCATAACCTGAACCACCCCTACTGAAATTCCTTGCTGATGACATTTTGTAGCAATCCACTTCTGCATAGCGAAGATCTTGTGATTAACTGACCGGAGCCAGCTGAGGTATATAACGACCTGATCCACCCCGACATTCCGCTCCAGCCTATCTTTCATAAATGTGGAACAGTGCAAGGTCGTATCAATTGCTATACCTTCCATGTTTCCCCCTATCCAAGACCAAAAGCTCGCGGCAATGGTGATATATTCCCTTGTTGAAACTGTTATATTGTACAAATTGGATTGAACTCGATGCCTCATCACACACCTGTCATCACACATAAGGTGTTGTCTGATGGCACCACAACTGTGAGTTAAAATACCACCTACCATCCCAATATTCGAGAAGCGAAGGTACCTTGGGTAGCCATCCAACATAACTACCACACGCAGAGGCGCCTAGGGGAGTTGGCCTCCTTAACTACTCCCATAATGTTTTGTCGACCCGTACCCCCAATGTACAACATCAACTTGAAGCCATCGGTTAAGGGATGGGACATAATGTTATGTGGTGATTTATGCATACTACACCAAGTCCTAATATAACCCCTACATTTGCCTAAATGTATGCCATCTAGTTGTTGGCTCGTAGCACATGGAATAGATTAACTTTATCAAATATTTTTAATAGATATATTATACTTAACATGATTGTGGAAGTTTCATCTACTAGATGGGAGCCATTCCTGAGAATCCTAATACAATTTTAAATGATTAGCTTGGAATCGCCCACTATGTTCAAGGAGTTGACACCATTTTACGAACATAGTGCTAATGCTTCCACTTGGTTGTTAGAGGTGACCCCGAGTCCCCAAGCATAGTTTACTTATATTTTTTCTTCGAGGTTGATTATTACCCCTCTCACTCCAACCTCCCCGTTTTTCCTTGACATTGTTACACTAGTGTTGTACTTTAGCTTGTTTGTGAAAAAAATTAGTGTTTATATCCCATAATTAGAGAAAAAAACTCTTGGAATTTTACCTCCATTTTTATTATTCTTTCCTCATTGTAGATTTGTAGCATTAAAAGGTTTATTTTTATTCAATCATTAAAGAGGGAGTTACTTATTCCTATTCCATTAGCCTTTGAGTTCCCCCTAGTTTATATTTGAGGTAGTTGATCTCTTTACTCACTAATTGATGTCAATCCCTCATCCCAACCTTTAGAGTGAGCTTCATATTTTTAATATTTTGTTCCTAGATGTGCATCAATGAACCAACCACCCACTTGCTCCAAACTCAAGAAACAAGGCGACGAAGGAGGGGGCTTACAACAAAAAATTATTGAAATGAAGAAAAAAAGAGGACCATAATCATCTTGTTTAATCATAGAAAAGGTGATGTTTCAATGATCTGATCCAACATAAGATATAATTTGAGAAGAACAAGAGATGTTATTTTCTGTGAAGGAACTACATACCAATAATTGATTTAGCTTAATGTGTCTAGGGTTGAGACATCTATTGGTCCATGTAAATTTTCTTTTTTCAACCAAGATATTCACTAAATCAAGCAATGAAATGGGGTTCTCCATTTTCTATATGATTGGATCCCAAAACATCGACCCTCATCTCCCCCCACTTTACTCAGTCTCTTGCTACAATGTAATTTGAACAAAAATATTAATCCCTTAACTCCATTACGAATTTCCAACATTCTACTTTCTCATGATAAATTAGAGGCACATAAAGATTAACTACATTGCAAGAGTGTTATATGAGAGATGAGAGAAACTTGTCACTAACCAATGATTAAAACACCTAACTTGATTTAAATTTAAAATAGAAGAATTCCAAATGGTATAAATTCCCATATAGAAACCCCTAGAACTTGTTTCCCAAACATAATTGAGATGCCAAATGCTATTGTATTTCTGCCGAACTTCATAGTCTTCGAATTTGGTCTAGTAAAGTAGGAGGATTTGGGCCTTTTATTCTTTGATTGAATCCCTAATTGATGCAAGCTTTCTAGGAATACATAGTTCCCTTCAATTCTAGGAGATCATTTTCATCATTTCCCTAAAATTTTAATACTTCCTCTTGAGTGAGTAATCACACCATTTTGTTGTATTTCTTGTTCCTTTATTATAGAGTCCATCCATCTTGTGATATTTACTTATTATTTCTTTGTTTTGATTTATCTTGTTCTTATCATCAAGACTTATGCCAATCAATGGATATCACAAACAAAAGAGGACACAAGATGCAGGCACTCATCTAGTAAAAAACCGCAAACAAGGGGAAAACCTAGTCATACTCTTTCACTAGTAGATTCAGATCAATTTGAGACAACCATGTGTTGGCTCTTTGCGGACAAGACCGATCTCCGTAGTATCAGAAGATAGTCTAGCAACAAATAGACAAATAAATCTATCTTTCTCTAGACACATACGATTTATAAATAAATACTATAAAGGTGTTAAGGCTCTACCTCAGATCCAATGCTTGTTCGTAGTTGCCATCCTCCAATTCTTTGAAAGAGTTACCTTTGAGAACTTGCAATCACAAACAAGCAAACATCAAATAGCACCTGCATAGAAAATATCATAAATCATGTCTATTATGGTGATCAAGGAATCCATAAAATAAACCATAAATCAACAACTTATTGAGAAAAACAAACTTATTTGTATTAACTTTGAAGTAGAAGAACCTTTCAGCCTCGATGTTGGACATGCTCTTCCTGGGGTCTGAAACAGGAATTTCCTTTACTTTGACCAGCCTTGCACTCTTCCAAATGAGATCATAGAGGTATGTAATCTCTCCTCATAAAGACTCAACTAAGAAGACTAAGTTCCAGCAGCATTTCACCTCAAAAATATTCATCTTTTTAACCTCCCAAGTAACTAGCCCAATGCTTCATTTTATAGTGTAGAGGAGGAGGTTACATGTCCATCTATGAAGGGATAGAATCCTCCTTCAAAGGGATAAGCTCCTCACATCAAGGGGTTAGCTCCTTAAGGTATGGGATGCATGAACCTTAAGAGAGCAAACTTGCCACCTCAAGGTTCCTTCCAAAAGCTTCTAGAAATGACTAAAAGTGAGTTTTTAGAATATACTCACACCTTTTTAACTTTTACAGGGATCCGCACCCATAACACAAAGACAGAGCGGTCAGGTGCACAGGAGACATGACCATTAGGTGCGGGACCGCAAGTAATGCAAAGAGAAAGTGCAGAACTAGAGTTTTAGAGACTTTTAAGGACTTTCTCTTATTTTCAAGGCTTGATATGAGGAACTGAGGCTGAAGACTTGCAAAGGAGGAAAGTATGAGTGATAATGGACTTACACAGATTGTAGAATGTTAAGGTGACAATTTTTAGTGCAATAGTGGCATATATAGCCAGAGTGCAAGATGAATAAAAAGAGTATAGGTGGTGAGGTGGTACCACTAGGAAACGTAACCCCATTGTACATATCCTAGAATTTCTTCAAAGGTATATAGAAAATAAGTCGAGGGCTAGTACTTGGATGAGGATGTGGATCTGTGTGGACATTATGACCATGGGCATTGTAGTTTGAAATGTTGGCTAATCCCTTCAGACCAAAGTGAGAGGGACTCAACACAGGTTATATGCAGTGGTTTTTATGTGTTAGTGCTCAGGCCTGAGACTTTTTTGAAGTCATGATTTAACCCCTTTTGGGGCTAGAACAAAACACCTTGGGCCTATTTTGAAGGCTTGTATTATGATCTAGGCTTGCTGATCTATAATCTTTGATTAATTGGTGTTAAGCAGTGGTTTTGCAGTGTTAGCACAGTCATGGTTTAAGTTCTTTGAGCTTAACCCCATGAATGGGTCAGCAACTTATGGGTTTGACATATTATGCCAAATTTGGTGAATAACAACAAAATTTGCAAAGTACTAAAGATTCAATAACATGCTTGAATGAGTTGGTAGCTAGAATAGTGGAAATGGACATTTTTTGCAGTATATTTGGAGAATTGACCAAATTTAGAGTCAAATAAATTTGGAAAGTGACTGCTAAAACCTGTAAAATTCCAGATGGAAAATATGGATAGTTTAACCCAGATTTACTTTCAAAGATAGAAGATCGTAGATTGAAGACTTATTGTGCACATCAATAGATCATTCCAGAAGCATAAAAACAAGAATTTAATGAGATCAAAACCTCTTATAAGTGAAATTTAATTGAAGTTAACTAAAACTTGAGAACTAAAAATATCAGTCCAAAATTCTTTATAAGTAAAATCAAGTTTGCGAATTTTGATGAATTGGTTGTATTGGTAGTTAATTATTTAGAGGTGGATGTTTTTGGATTAACCAATAATCAGAGATTGTTGAAAGTTATTTCATGGTGTGTGTAGTGAGGGATTGAAGTGAAATTGATTTGTATGTGAAACGAAGTGGCCTTCATGATTTGAGTTTGAAAATGGTATGAAAGATGAATCATTAAGGTGAAGCAAGTGGTAGCTTGTAGATCAAGGGTTGTAGCTCCTTCCAATAGTAGATAGTAAATAGTTATGGGTTGGAGCTCCTTTCAATGGTAGTTGATAAACTAGGGGTTGTATCTCCTTTCATTTGTAGCTAATAAATTAGGGAGTGGCAACTTCCTTCTAGTTGTAGTCAGAGAACTTTGTAATAGCAATTAGAATCTTGCCTTTGTAGAAATAATTGAAGAGAAGTTTGAAGAATTAATGTGTTGTATTTTTTTATTCTTATGTTTATTCTTGTGATTTTGGTGTGAATTGTTTCTAAATGATTTATTGGTGTCCTATTATTCTTCATCAATTAAAACAGACTATAATATTGATTCACTGCCCCCCTCACAGTATTGTCCTGGTTTATAATAATTGGTATCAGAGAATCTAGGTTAATTTAAGATCCATTTAATAGTTGGAAGAAAGATCAAGGACCATGGAAAACCAAGGAGGATACACCAATAGGGCACCAATGTTTAGTGCAACAAACTATATGTTTTGGAAAGTTAGGATGAAAACAATATTCAATTACTTGATGCTGATGTATGGGATGCATTGGAAGAAGAATATAAAAGGCCTCCAACCTTGATTACTAGGGTTCAGAAGATGGATTTTACATGTAATGTTAAAGCTATGAATGCCCTACTTACTAGGCTACCTAAATCAGAACTAGTCATGGACTGCTCTACTGCAAAAGTTGTCTAGGACAAGATAACAGTTACTCTGATGGTGACATCAAGGTAAAGCAAGTCAAACTTCATGGTTTTAGAATGAAATTCGAGTCTTTGAAGGTGTTAATGATCCTTAGTATTGCAACAAGAATGTTGCAACTCCCAAGGCTACCAACTTTAATTATCAACCCGGGATCCGTACAAACTTAAGAGGTATCGACACTATATGTGCAGTATCCAATGTGTATTTCCTTTGCTGTCATGATGCAATGGGATGCATGTATTGAAACTAAATCCTAAAATAACTGCAGAAAATGAAATGCTCGAAATGGAAACCTTAACCTATTGCAAGAAATAAAGTACAAGGAAATAAATATATTCTAATTGCATAAAGATCATGAACTAAATGTAAAAGAAACCTAACTTAGCCCTATTTATCACATGTGATGATTTAAACTAACTAAGCATGGAGTCTGATCTAGGGAGTATTAACTATTATGTGCATGTGTGAATATAAAAGAACTTTGTTTTTAATCTTTTTGTTTTATAAATGCAAATGTTAATCCTCACTTGTTCTTTAACAGGGGAGACATGTATGGAGGAAGAAGGTTAAAATGGTCTTGATGGAATGGAGGTCAAATACAGGCCTAATCCCAGCTTCAATGATGATTTTTCTCAATTCGGTCTCAAAACAGGTCACTACAGGATTTCCTACAGGATGTACTAGTTCTCCTACAAGATCCCTTGTTTTACTACAAGATGTTACAGACTTACTATACGAAATTATAATTCACTTAATGACCTAGCAAATCAAATCCAAATTAGATGGGACAAATTTTGTTAATGACTAGGATGTCTTAGGTCTCCATTCCAAGTGGAATCACTCAAAAATACCTTTCTTAACCCATGCTAAAAGTAGCAAAAAATTACTAGTCTAAAAACTAGAAATTTGAGAACTAGTGAGCTAGTAAATCCATCAAATGCCTAACCTAATCAAGTGAAAAAGAAATGGGGTAAATTTTGTTATGAAATAGAATTTTTTTGTGACATAATACAAGTGGAATCAACTTGATTGAAGTTTTTTATATTTCCCTAAAAAATAGCATAAATTTACTGCTAGTTGCCACAAAGGAATTCCAGAAATCTAGATTTGGAAATAAGAAGACTAACTCAAGTAGCTCAATGGTTACTATGACCTTCCAAATCTTTTCCAAGGATGGAATGATGCTTGTGATAGGAAAAATAACTTACATCAACCATTTAACCCAATCCTACAACAAGAAATCATTAATACTAAATGCAGAAATAGAAAGAAATAAAAACAAGAGATGCATGTGAATAAGAAGTGAAAAGAAGGAAAGAAAATGATACAAAAGGGCTCTGAGGCTCCTAGGATGGTCAAGCCCAAGGAAACTCAGAGACTATGTAGGAGAAAAATATTTGGAAGCTGAACATGAAATCAATCTTCATTATTTTCATCAATACAATTACATCCCTACAAGAAAATACGATGGAGCTGTAGAAATACGAGTTCTCTCCACAATAACACTAATGAAAATCTCCCCCTAGAGGAAAATTTGACTTGTTACTTATAAAAAATGATTATGAACCATTACCCATGAATGGAGGAATTTCTCCCCACCAAAATCCCTTGATTAGTGGATCTAATTCCCAATACTAGGAATCTACATTAAATGGTAGGGAACACATTCCTAAATTTTCTCAATCATTGGAGTTCCACAATCTATGCCATAATTCCATAATATCTTGTTGATTTATTATTCAATAGTGATCCTCCTATAGTAGGGAGCAAGTCCCTAAATTGTATCCTACTCCAAATCTTCATAATCTGCCCAATATTCTCATAATATTCCACAAAAATAAATAATATTAGGCACAAATATGCAATTATTCATAAACCTTCCTAATGAATATATTAAAGTTAAAAATACATTATCTAATGAAAAATGAGAGGTTTAATGTGTTGAAGGATGGTCATAGGCATTAATTTATGTTTAATTTAGAGGCATGGGCCTTAATTTATGTCTAATTTAGAGGCTCGTCATACCCCTTGTTGAAAGTGTTGCTTATCCTTTGAGAAACTTAGTGACCTCACTGTGCCTCATTCATAACCCTAGTGGCCTCTCTCTTATGCATTAATAATCTTGGTTGTAAGTTCTGCAAGGGCAAGCCCAAAAACATATTTTTGCAAAGAAAAATCTTTGTTTCTTGAGACCATTAGTTTGCCTTGTTCCCCTTATTCAAGATGGTTCTTGAATATTTTTCAGTTTGGCAAGGTCTTCCACATCCTTATCAACCTTCTGCTACCTTGTTCCACCATTTGGAAACCTGTGAAACCTTCAAAATGTCTTTAGATGAGAACTAGGACATCCTATAGTAATTCATGTCAAAACTAAAGGAAACCCTGTTAAAACTATTGGAAACCCTTTTTGAGCATAAATGATAGTCTGATCCTTGGACAAGCCCTCAACTTGACTCCCATGCCTTTCTCTCATTTCTATAACATCTTTTAGGCCTTGGAAAAAAGCTAGAAAGAGATTAGAGACCTCTTGGAAAGTCTCTTTTCATCATTGCAGTTTGAGTTATGTTTTGATGGTGGATGCCTCATTTCCTTTTGTTGTCTTCTTCTTCTCTCTTGTGACCTAGATGGTTTCCTAATGGCCTTGGAGTTCTCTGTTTTTATTAGGTCTCTCTTAGGCACTATCATTTTGGAATTTAGCACAAATTTTTCTTTCTTTCTTCTTGTAGTGGTATTCTGCCTTCCTATAGTAGTCGTTCCTTCTTCCTTTAGACTCTTCTAACTGTATGGAAATGATGAGAAATGATGTAGGTTTTTGAAAATGGAGAGGATGCTCTGTTTGCTTTTTCAAACAAAAAAATCAGGGTGAGATAGGGTATTTTCTTGAAATTATGAAATGGGATGGATGAATGATGTATAGATAGTGAGTATCAAGTGGATAGAGGGCTTGGAGTGTTGTGGTGACTTGGCCTTTGCAAAAAAATATTCTTTTAACAACAATCCTCATTCCTTGAAATCATCACCCTTCATAATTTGACTTTTCAACATTGCATGAGTGAAGGAGTGAGTTGCAATTAACTAGTTGAAGGCAGTTGAGACTGTTGACCCATCCTTAGCTTATAAAACCTCATCTATCATGCATTGACAACAAATTTCTAACTATAATATGCTCAAGATAAGAGGTCAAGAAGATTGCATACATGTACCTACCTGATGGTTGTTGGAGAGACATGCATGTTGCTACTGAGTTGATGTTGTTGTGCTTCTCATGACTGAGGTACATCTTCTTGATTATTTTTTTCTTTTTGGTTGATCTTATTTTGTTGATGGATTGTCTTCTTGTTGATGTGCAGGTGATGACTTCCTCTATTGCTGCTGAGTTATGGAGGATTTTCATTGTGCCTGTAGTTATGCTTCTCCTCTTTCAATCATGGTGTCGAAGGTTAGTCTTGGAGCCTGCTGTTACTTCCAAATAGATTGTTGTAGCTGCCCTTTGTTTTTAATGTTTGTGTCCTTTCTCTGTTGGAGGGTAAATAGGTATTGGAATGAGTGGAAGGTGTGGCCATAGAGTGACATGGTCATGAAGGGTGTTGGCTAAGATGTGGTGAATTCAATGTCCTTTTTTCCTATCCCAAAATAGGCCTACATCATAATTTTTCCATCGGACTGCCTTTCCTGTAGATTTTCATAACTTCCTATAGTACTACAAGAAAATCCTATAGTAATTCAGGACAGCCTCTTGTAGCAGACTTGTTTTTTCCATCTCCCAAACAATAGAATGGATTGACTTGAAACATTCTTAACATGTTTCCAACATCATTATGCACCTCCCCATAAAAAAAAATTGTTCAATGGATGCACAGATCTCGAAAAAAAACTAAAAATCATTGAAGGTGATGGAGGCCGATTTCTTGGAAATAGTGCACTAGAATTTTCTGAAATTGCTTGGGAATGTTACCATCATCCATATACATCTCCCCATGAAACATATTTTTAAATGGATGCATGTTTTCAATTTATGGAAAAACTAATTTTCTTCTCTATGGATTTTTGTTTCCTGTAGTAAAACAAAGCCTTCTCGTAGTTTTTTAGGATAACAAGCAAATTGAATGGGAAAAGCTTGAGAATGATGGGTGGATGGTGGAAATAGATGAGAGTTATGGATTGGCATGACCTTGGCCTTGTTGGAACATTTGAGCAAAGGAGGAGAAAATCAAAATTTGACTTCTTTTGACTATGCTTGACCATTTTTTTCTTTTTGTACCAACTTGTTTTTGTTGCTTGCAGATGTTAGAGAGCACCTACATTCATCAAAGAGATACATGGAGCAAAGAGGTTTTTTTTTTTTTTTTTTTTTTTTTTTTGGTAAGCCTACTAGCTACCTCAATAAGGTTTTCAACTAGTAGGTCTTCCTAGGCGCCTCAAAGAAGGTTTTCACCTAGGATCTTTTCTTTTTTCTCCTTTTTTCTTCTTTTTTTCCAACCCATTGACTGTCTTATGGAAGTTTTCAATCAATGAGCCAATCTGAGGCACCTCAAAGGAGGTTTTCACCTGAGGTTTTTATTTTTTCTCTTATTTTTCATGTTTTGTTTTTTATTTTTTCTACCCTACCTTACTTGAAAAACAAAATCACTTTCAATTATAAGAATACTTCCAATGGAGCCATGTGCACATCAATATGACAGACAAAATGATGTGGAGGCTTGAAATGTATGCTTTGACATGTACCTAGATTTGAGTGATCAAACGCTTTGACTTTGATGATATCAATCGCAATTGAAGGAGAGAGTGTTGCTACAACTTAGTGACTATCTGGAACCAAACCTCAATATAACTTTCATGCCCTTGGCTTGATTGCTTATCTGGATCATTCTTCATCTCTTCTTCTACAATGACCTTCAAATCTTCCTCTTTTTGTTGATTGTTCTCTTGAATACATGGAGGATTTGATGGTAACAATGAGGGAGTTTTCTCAATCTCTGTTTTTGATGTCTGCTCTTCATCAAGTGAAACCCATGATTCTTTGGTCTTCTCATATGAATCTTATTCTTCTGGATGTGGTCCTTCAATGATATAAAGATAATCTCTTTTTTGCAATACTCTTCCTAAGTTGTGGTGAATACCATTGAGCTCAAGAGGATATGTTTGGAAGTGTTGTACCTCAGCATTGTAAGTGGGTTGAGCTACTTCAATGTGTGGTTTTGTAAATGGTGGTACTAGTAGTTGAGTGGGAGTGGATATTTGAGATGGATGTGATTGGGGTTGTGGCTGTGGTTGAGGTGAACGGTAAGGATAACATGGAGTTGGGTATGGAGGATATTGAGGAAAATATTGAGTATATTTTGGATGGATCCCATAAGTTCCTTGCCAACCTTGTTGCCAAAATTGGTTTTGGGGTTGAGATGGTCAATATTGCCAAGGAAAGGGTGTGTTCCAATTACCTTGAAGTGGATATGCATAACCATGAAATTGTGTATTATGCTCTTGCATCATACTAGGTTGACTAGGTTTCCATGGTCCTCTTAGAGCTACATAACATAGCTACATTGGCAATTGACTTGCCCCATTGTCCTCTTGGTAAATTTCCTTCAACCATGATAATGATGGACAATGTTTAACATCATGTGATTATACATGGACAACACAAATATCAACATCTTATTTTTCTTCATCTTGCATTCTTAACATTTCTACTTGTTTGGTTAGATTGCTAAGAATTTTTGTTTTAAAATCATCAAACAAATTTCCAAGTTTAGTTTGACTTACTGATATTGATGTTGATTTACCTACTCTTGCCCTTCCTCTAGATATGTATTTGCATGTTTCACAAATTTTTCAAATGATAATTGGTATGCATCACCTCTACTCATGAGATCAAGGAGATCAATCCATTCATCCTTAATTGTTCTAAGTAAGAGGGTTTTTAGTGTGTCAGATCCTAAATGATGTAGGTTTTCCCTCTTAACAGTATACATACCTCTCTATTAGTTCCTCAAGGCTCTCATTTTCTTTTTTATTCATTCTAAATATTTCTTCATTAATATCATGATCTTTATATTTTTCTAGAAATACCTTTTGCATGTCATTCCATGATTTTATTGAATTAGTCCTTAAACTCATGAACCATTTAAGAGCTTTATCCTTCAATGTTGCCGGAAACAATCTCAGTTTTAGAGTTTTTAATAAGTAACCATAAGATCTAAGAACAAATTTAAATTCAAATAGAAATGTTTCCAGATCCTCTAACCTTAGACCATGAAATTTTGGAAGAAAAGATGGAGGGATGTTCTTCATGTGCACACTACCATCAGTATCTTAAATGGGAAATTCGAGAGGATCTTCCTCATTGTTATCTTCTCCATCCATTTCTTCTACATTCTTTGCCATATCTTCTTCTTCTTCTACTTGCAAAAGTGGATGGTGATGTGGCTCTTACTGCACCACGTGATCAAATCAGGGAGTCAGTTGGTGTTGGAGAATTTTTTTTTGTTTTTATGATTGAATGAAAAAACTAATGCAATGCACTTTTCTATTTTTAAATAAGATATGCCTAATGAAATTATTTTTTTTCTTTTGCAAAAATTAGAAAGAAATGAATCAACTAGGGAAGAAAACAATGCATACCTTGACACCTCCCCAGCAACGACGCCAAAAAGTGATGAACCTCGGTATTGCAACAAGAATGTTGCAACTCCCAAGGCTAACCAACTTTAATTATCAACCCAAGGTTCATACAAACTTAAGATGTATCGACAATATATGTGCAGTATCTAATGTGTCCTTACTTTTCTACCATGATGTAATGGAGTGCATGTGCTGAAACCAAATCCTAAACTAATTGCAGAAAATAAAATGCTTGAAATTGAAACCTTAACCTATTGCAAGAAATAAAGTACAAGGAAAGAAACATATTCTAATTGCATAAAGATCATGAACTAAATTTAAAGAAACCTAACTTAACTCTATTTATCACATGTGATGATTTAAACTAACTGAGCATGGATTCTGATCTAATGAGTATTAACTGTTATGTGCATGTGTGAATATAAAAGAACTCATTTTTTAATATTTTTGTCTTATAAATGCAAATGTTAATCCTCACTTCTTCTTTGGCAGGGGAGACAGGTATGGAGGAAGAGGGTTAAAATGGTCTTGATGGCATGGAGGTCAAGTAGGGCCTAATCCCAACTTCAACGATTATTTTTCTCAATTCGGGCTCAAAATAGGCCACTACAGGATTTCCTATCAGATGTACTAGTTCTCCTACAAGATCCCCTATTTTACTATAGGATGTTACAGACTTACTATACGAAATTATAATTCACCGAATGGCCAAGAAAATCAAATCCAAAATTGATGGGAAATTTTTTTTTATTGAATAGGATGTCTTAAATATCCATTATAAGTGGGATCAATCAAAAATACCTCTATTGACCCATGCTAAAAAATAGAAGAAAATTACTAGTCTAAAAATTAGAAATTTGAGAACCAGTTAGCTAGTAAATCCATCAAATGCCTAATCCACAATAACACTAATGAAAATCTCCCCCTAGAGGAAAATTATACTTGATACTTATATAAAATGATTATAAATCATTCTTCATGAATGGATGAATATTTCCCCATCAAAATCCCTTGATTAGTGGATCTCGTTCCCGATACTAGGAATTTGCATTAAATGGCAAGGAACACATTCCTAGATTTTATCAATCATTGGAGTTCCACAATCTGTGCCATAATTCCATAATATCTTGTTGATTTATTATTTAATAGTGATCCTCCTGTAGTAGGGAGCAAGTCCCTAAATTATCTCCTCCTCAAATCTTCATAATCTACCCAATATCCTCATAATATTCCACAAAAATAAATAATATTAGGCACAAATATGCAATTATTCATAAACCTTCATAATGAATATATTAAAGTTAAAATTAAATTATATAATGAAAAAGGAGAGCTTTAATGTGTTGAAGGATGGTCATAGGCCTTAATTTGTGTTTAATTTAGAGACATGGGCCTTAATTTATGTCTAATTTAGAGGCCCATCAGGTGCATGATGATGAAGATATTTCTAAAAACTTTCTTAGAGTTGATGAGGTTGTGAACACTATAAGAGGTCTTGATGAAAAGTTATAAGAGTCTGTAGTAGTTCAAAATGTGTTGAGATCTCTCCCTAAGATGTCCAATCCCAATGTTTTAGCCATTTAGGAGATGACAGAGTTAAAGACTCTCACATTGGATCAACTACTTAGCACTCTTACTGCTTATGACATGAGAACTTTTAATGGAAAACCTATAGCAAAGGAGTGAACATTAAAAGTAAACATGAATCCCAAGGAAAACATGATGGTTCGTGTTGTGAATAAAATGAAGAGGAAGCTCAAGAGAGACTCAAGCAAGTACAAAGGTAATTTACCTTTTAAATGCTTTAACTATCATAAAGTAAGTCACTATGCTTCCAAATGTCCTGAAAATAATAAAAAGGAATATGACCCTAGAGATAAGTTTAGAAAAGTGCAAAAGGATAGAAATAATGCTAAAAAGAAAAACTTCTACACCCAATATGCCAACTCCTCTAAAAGTGAAGGTGATCAATCTCCAGATAAGGACAGAGATAATGAAATTCCAAAGGAATTTATGCTCATGGAAGTAGTTAATATGGAAAGATAATTTATTGATTTTGATAGAGGAGAGGCTAAAGTTGACTTAGAAGGTGAGTTAGTCAGTGCTCATGAAGAGATTCAAAGGTTGAGGAAAAAAAATAAAACACAAAACTATTGTTTGATTAGGGGCAAAGCTAAAGCTCTTGAACCTCTGCTCCTACAAATTGAAAAAAGGTAAAATGATTCAAGAAACTCTAAATCAATAGCTTAGTTAGAAAAATCAAACATGTGAAAGGCTTGAAGGAGAATTTTTTTTGCTAAGGAAATAGGTATAATAAGAAAAAACCCAACTAGGTTGCAATCAGAAATTTGCAAAAGGGACTAAAAGTTTAAATGAGCTCCTTAATGTTCAAAGGGTCTCACATAACAAATCAGCTCTTGGATTTGAGGTCGAGTCAAGCTCAGCAGCTGAGGAAAAGGGCAAGAAGGTGATTAATTTTTTGCATGCAGCCAAAATTGGAGACAACACAACAACAACAGGAGATTCAACACAACGGCTAAGAGAAAAAGCAAGCACGTAGCCCAATTTGCAGCAAAAGACAAATCAACATCTTGTAGCTACTACAACAACACCCAAAATGTTTAGCCTATATATCCCAATTATGGGTCCCCCTGTGCATTTCAAGGTCTTAATGGTTATAATCCATGTTGATCATAATGGTCAAAACCCTTTAATAACGCAGCCATCATTGAAGCTTAATTTGTTGTATAGGCACATTATCTAAGATTTCTTGTCCTGCTTCATCCTTGACACTAAGGTTTAGGGCATTTGCATTCATTCGTTTTGTCATGGATCTTGTAGCATTGTTCCTTCATGCTAATTTATTTATGTAGAGATTATCTTTTTTTGGTATTTATGTGTTTTTTTGTATGACTAGGGTTTGGGCAAGGCTACAACTAGTTCATAATATTCATCACCATTATGATACAACGCATAGCAAGAATAAGATATCATTATGCCAAGTCTTATAAGATGCAACACAAGGCATTTGTAGTTAAATGTCGGCATACTGTCGCAGGTGTCAACCAAGCTTCATCCACACCTGAGTCCACCTATAATAATGAATTTGAACTCCCTATATTGGAATCTCTCTACCATACTTTACCAATGGCCTCTT
The DNA here is from genome assembly GCA_000404065.3 of Pinus taeda. Lineage (NCBI taxonomy): Eukaryota > Viridiplantae > Streptophyta > Pinopsida > Pinales > Pinaceae > Pinus > Pinus taeda. The sequence goes on along the minus strand of APFE031354539.1, from coordinate 98,520 downwards.
AGAGTTTCACTTCTTGTTTACTTATTTAAGGTTTCCTTAGAACTTAGAAAATTCTACCCTAAAATCTAAAAGATCTAAGTTCTTCTCCTAGTCACTGATCTCAGAATCTATCAAGTTGCAGATCCGTCAATAGTAATATTAACCCATTGTGTGACTTGCAATTTACTTAAATACCTTAGTCACATAGTCGCAAAATCATGAATAGAAAATATAGTAACCTCTATGACCTGGTCTCTTATGTGACATTACAATCTCTCCTACCTTATGACCTCTCTTTTTGTGACCAATCTCTTTTTGCAACTTGCGACCTTCTCTCTATTTTGCAACCTATGACCCACTTAACGCTGCGAGTCCCCTCAATCAATTCTATAGGCGGAGACGGAGTTGGCGGAGCGATGAGCGTTGGCGTTTCGAAGTTGTAGGGTTTCGACTGTCAGGAAACCTGCGGCGGCAGAGCTCCTGCTCTGCACCTCCAAATCTGACCAAAGCTGCAAGTATTCCAGTACGCAGGCAGATTAGGCGGACCAAATGATACCCCCGCAGGGGGATGGGGCAGAGCTTCCACCCTTTAACGGAAGCCAGCAAGGACCAGAAGGTAATACAAACATAGTCTCGGCCAATCAAGAAAAGTCCGCACGGGAATCGCAGAACACCGTGGATTCTCAAGCTTCAACCGAAAATCCAAAGGTTAGTTCGTCCACCTGTAAACCGGTTGCTACTCATAGGCCAGAAGTTGAACTGCCTAGTGAAAGAATAAATGGAAGAATACAATATATGCACGATCATGCCCTCATAGGGAAGTTTCTGGGCTTCTGGCCAAATGAAAAAGCTCTAAGAGGTTGGATAAATCACAAATGGAAGCCAAAGGGTGAAATAACCCTCCTCCTAGGGCCCAAGGGATTTTTCACAGCTATTTTCAACTGTCTGGAAGATAGGAACAGAGTATTTGATGGGGGGCCTTACTTTTTTAACTCTGCTGGGCTCTTTCTCAGAGAATGGGTAGCCCGTTTCAATCCGGATAATGAAGACCTTAGCTATGCGCCAGTCTGGATCCGTCTATATTCGCTGCCATGGGAATATTGGGATGAAGACTCTTTGAAAGCCATTGGATCAATGATAGGAGATTTTATCAAAGTTGCAGAAGAAACCAAAATGGTGAGACCAACCACATTTGTCTCCTACGCTCGGATCTGTGTTTACATGGATCTAAAGCAACCTTTGCCTGATACAATCAGACTTTTCCATGAGGATCATGACTGGATCCAAGTGATTGATTATGAACAAGTGCCTTTCCGCTATAGGAAATGTCATGCGATCGGACATTTACTCAGAGACTGTCCCCTGAATAAGAAAGAAGCAACTCAAATGAATCCTGAATCACATCAACAGAATGGCTTCACTAAAGTGATCAACAGAAGACGAAGCAGCAAGAAGCCGAATGCCCCTCCAAAATCTCCACCAGGGGAGAACCACAATCCCTCTACCAGCAATAGCTTTGAGGCGCTAGCAAAAATGACATCACAAGATGAACCCAGCAAGGAAAAAACACCTCTCAAAGTATCATCGCCGAAGAAACCAAGCTCGACTCGGCAAAGTGAAAAAACCCCACAGATCTCCGATCCCGAGAGCAACCCAGCTATGGATATTGATAACCCTTTGCAAAGTAAGGACAAAGGGAAGGAGGTAGAAGGACAATCGCAAGAAATACAACCCATGGAAGATGATAGTGACCCAATTGATCTTGGGGAACTCGACCTCATAGGAATGGAACAAGCCTGCAAACAAGGCAACTTTGACAAAATCCATGAAAACCAAGTTGACAATTTGGTGGAAATATTAAGCAAGGCACAAAAGAAATACTCCCTCGGAATACAAACAGGTAGTAAATGGGACGGCAAATTCACATTCAAAGACAGCAAAAAAAGAGGCAGGAAAACAGCCTTGGAACGAACTATCAAGCTTGGAGCGGTCTTAGTGGAGTCTGGCAGATATGCCAAACTTACTAAGTATTTCAACACCAACTTCAACCCCTCCCAATGAAGCTAATATCTTGGAACATAAGAGGGCTCAATAGCCCCAGGAAAAGGAAACTCCTAAAAAATTTGATTATGGAAGAACAACCATCAATCTTATTTCTTCAAGAAACTAAATGCTCACTAAATTTTTTAGAACGAGCAGCCGCTAAAGCATGGCCGGGAGGCCAGGTGACAGCAGTGGAAGCGCAAGGAGTCTCAGGAGGACTTGCAATTCTATGGGATGCAAGAAAGATTCAGTTAAATAATATTCATGCTAACAAAAGTTTCATTCAGGCTATTTTTCATCTTATGGGCACCAACATTTATGGACACTTAACGAATGTCTATTTTCCCCAAGAAACACAGCAGAAGGCAGCAATTTTGAATACAATAGAGCAGCTCAATCAGGACAGGAGGCATCCGCTATGGGTGACGGGAGGAGACTTTAACATGATAGCTACCTCAGAGGAAAAGATAGGAGGACGCTGCAGAACCAATAAAGATGGAACACTTCTAAAGGACTTTATTCAGAGTAACTGGCTTATAGATCTTCCTACAGCAAATGGCCTTTATACTTGGACGAACAAGAGGATTATTCCCATGCAGATTGCATCCCGTCTTGACAGGTTCTTGATCTCTGACAATGTTGTCCATGTTGGAGGAGAGTTCACAGCACATATCATTCCTTTCTCAGGCTCGGATCATTGGCCCATAGAAATGCTTTGGAACAGACCGAGCAATAATATCAAAAAACCATTCAGATTTGAAGCATTCTGGCTTTCACATCTAGAATTCAAGGATTTCATAACTACAACTTGGCAAAATAGCAACCCAATCGAACAATCCAAAATGGCCAGATTTCAAAAGAAATTGAAGTTCCTTAAAGGAGAAATCAAGAAATGGAATAAAGACACCTTTGGCAACATCTTTAAGGAAAAGGAATCGATTCTCCAGGAACTCAAATCAATTCAACAGAGATTAATCCTAGAAGGACGGACAGAGGAGCTAGCGCACAAGGAACAAGAAATGGAAAGCAAACTCCAGGAACGAGAGCAACAAGAGGAAGTTCTATGGAGACAGAAATCTCGCATCCGGTGGTTGAAGGAAGGGGAGAAGAACACCAAGTTCTTCCATAGAACCACAGTGCAAAGAAGAATGCACAATCAAATTTCTCAGGTTATCAACGCTCAAGGCAACAAACTGGAGACCCAGGAAGAGATAGAAAAGGAATTCCTCCATTATTTTAAAGAAATGATTCAAGAACCAAATCTCAACAGAGATGAGGCTATAAACAACATTACTAGGAATATTTCGCGACTAGTGTCTGAGGAACAAAACTCCCTGCTTCTTAAACCAATCAGTTTACAGGAGGTGGAATCTGTTGCAAAATCCTTAAAAGCCGGTAAGGCTCCAGGTCCCGATGGCTTCTCATCAAACTTCTTCCATTACTTCTGGGAACTAATTAAATGGGAGGTGTGGCAAGTTGTCGAAGAGTCTCGAAACTTACGCTGGATGTATCCAGGCTTAAATGCAACTTTTATCGCCTTAATTCCTAAATCGGAGGTCTCCAGCACCCCAGATAAATTCAGGCCTATTGCCCTATGCAATATTATCTACAAGATTGTCTCTAAAGTAGTGGCCTTAAGATTAAAACCACTCCTGCCAGGTATCATCTCCCCGGAGCAATCAGGATATGTTGAAGGAAGGCAAATCACAGACGGAATAATTCTATCGCATGAAATCATACATTCTCTAAAGCTTTCAAAAAAACCAGGTATGCTTCTAAAAATTGATCTCTCTAAAGCTTTTGATAGTATAAGCTGGGATTATATGAAAAAAATTTTAAGTGCATTCGGTTTTGCCAATACTTGGATTAGATGGATCATGAATATGGTCTCTTCCACCTTCTTTTCCATCTTGATCAATGGGATTCCCTCCGCTACTTTTCGTCCCTCAAGAGGATTGCAGCAAGGAGATCCCCTGTCTCCTTTCTTGTTTATAATTATGGTGGAAGGCCTGGGAAGAAGCCTACATTCTGCCATTCAGTCCAATGCTCTCAAAGGCATCTCTCTTCATGGCGCGCCTACTGTTTCCCATCAGCAATTCGTCGACGACAATATGATCTTTGGCCACTCTTCTGTCCAAGAAGCTCGCTCCCTTAACTCTCTGCTTAACATTTTCTCCACTTCCTCAGGAGTTTGCATCAATAGAATCAAGTCCCGGATATTCTTTTTTAACACCCACCCGACCTCTCAGCGATCCATAGCTCGAATACTGGGTTTCTCCATTGCTTCCTTACCATCCAAATACCTAGGCGCCCCTCTCATTGAGTCAGCCCGGAAACATTCTTCCTGGAAATCCCTTTTGGAAAAGCTGGAATCAAGACTCCTGCTTTGGACTCACCGCTCCCTAAACATGGCAAGTCGACTTGTGCTCATTAAAGCTGTCTTACAATCCATGCCTCTATACTTATTTTCTATTCTGACAGTGCCAAAGTGGGTTCCAAAAGCCATAAAAAAGCTGCAACGAAACTTCCTGTGGGGCAGTTCTGGTCACAATAGGAAATGGGCGTTAATCAAATGGGAGAAAGCATGTCTCCCAAAGAAAGTGGGAGGAATTGGCCTTAGAGACCCTGAACACAGCAATGTGATCATGGGAGCAAAAATTTGGTGGAAATGGCTAGTGTTCCCAGAAACATTATGGGCAAAATTCTGGACTGCAAAATACACCAGCAATCTACCTCTAGAGGAACGTATAAGAATGACAGAAACTAGCAAAGGCTCAATTATTTGGGGTTCTGCGATAATGCACAGAGATCTTATACAAAATCATAGTTTCTGGGAAGTGAAGGACGGTAGCACTGCGCGTTTTTGGATGGATTCCTGGCAGCAATTACCAGGTCTCGCCAACGTCATTCAAGGAATTCCAGCACACCATATGCACCTACAGGAAAAGGTAAATCAATTCTGGAATGACAATCGAGACTCGGATCACTGGACTTGGAGAAAGACTCAAGAATTTATCTCAGACAGCCCAAAGGCAGTCCAACAATCCCTTGCTGAAGAGCTCCAAAAGAGACAAATTCTCAAATCGACAGAGCAGGACAAATTGAGGTGGGGTTATGAAGAGAAAGGAACTTATACGACCAAAGAAGCGTACCACATTATCATCAAAGATCAGCTCACCAAGGACAAACTCTGGGAAAAAATATGGAGCCCCCCGATCTGGCCAAAAATCTCTACATTCCTTTGGCTCCTCTCCCACAACAGGATACTCACCTGGGATAACCTCAGAAAAAGAAAATTTGAAGGACCCTCAATATGCCTCAACTGCAAAATGGAGGAGGAAACCGCTGTGCACCTTATGCAACTATGTCCTTTTAGCAGGAAAATGTGGGAGAAAGTCACTTTCCGTTGCCAAAAGGAAGGCCGCGAGATAGGAAATGTAAATAATACTTTACGTAATTGGCCTCAGAACCCGTATCAAAGTAACATCCGGAACTCGCTTTGGCAAATAATCCCAGGAATTGTTATGTGGAATCTCTGGAAAGAGAGAAACCGCAAAATCTTCAAAAACCAATCAATGGATGTGCAGCAAGTTTGGCAGATCATAGTTATGAATGTACAGGAAACTCTATCCATCAGATGCTGGTCCCAGGATGATTTCCCATCCAACAACAAGGAACAAGCAATTTGGATCAATTGGCAAATTCACTTAAGTTCTACCAACTCCCTCTCAAGCAGTATTAATAAACAGAAGGATATCCCCTCACACTGGTCCCCTCCGCCTCCCAATTCGTTCATGCTCAACTTCGATGGGGCTTCCAAGGGCAATCCTGGAGTCACAGGATATGGCGGAGTATTTAGAGATCCCCAAGGACAAGTGCTTAAAGTCTTCTTTGGCTCCATTGGATGGAATACAAACAATGTAGCTGAACTTGAAGGATTATGGAAAGGTCTCAACATTGCCCAAAAGGATGGATTCTCTCCCCTAATTATGGAGGGAGACTCTCAAATCTTAATCAACATGGCAATTAATATTCAACAAAGAACAGAGGCACATAAAGTTAGTAGGAGCTGGAGAATGGTAACCAGGCTGGAGCTTCTTCAGTTATGGCTAAGGGACAACAAAGCTGTAACCTTTAACCACATCAGACGCGAAGGGAATAAACTAGCAGATTTCTTAGCAAACCTAGGAGTAGAGAGAGGAAAAGACCATTTTGAAGGATCCCTTCAGGGTAATGTACCAGGGAATGAATGGTCCACCTTTCAGGAAATCTCAAAAAATGACGCTCAGAGGCAGGATCAAGACCACCCGGATGCGGGTGTTAATGCTTGCATTTATGTGTAATCTTCACCCACGCTCCGACCACATGCTACCATGCTATCGACAGATGGTCACCATGGGCATCGGGCTGGCATCTGCCTCCAAGGCATTCATGTGCATTAAAGGCTCTTTAATGCAGGGGCCTTTCCAAGGTTCAGCAGACAGATTTTTTAATATGGCACAAACATTCCTCTGCCTGGGTATGCAGTTCGGCACTGGCTTTGATAATTTGGAAGATCAGGTCAGCGTGGAGGCGGGAAGTTCTGAAAGCAGTATACCCACCCTCGCGGCCATCCTTTGCCTAATCTTCACGGGGATTTCTAACTCGGCTCATACGAAGGTGAAGGTGGCAATTAGGCTGAAAAATCTTCAGGGTAATCTCTCCTGCGACATTTGTAGCAATAGAAGCAGTTGCAGACTTGGTAAGATAAGCACGCAGAGTGTTGCTAAGTTTATTAAGCTCATAATGGCTCCTCGCACTGGACACAAGGTGCCTCGCAGGGGTGGTCATTCCAGGCAGAAGAGTGACACTAGACACAGCGGACAGTCAAGTCCAAAGCGCATTTCACCTTTGGCTTGCGCTTCGCCTCCCTCAGACGACTCGACGCACTCAGACGATCTAAGCAACACAGTGCAGATAGCGACATTCTACTACCGCTGCAAGAAGAATAAGCCAATGGTTAAAGCCAGTATCACTGTTATCTTTGATGAGGAGGATGAGAAGGAAGAGAGTTGCAAAAATGATATGGGAGAGAAGACGTCCACTACCTCAGAAAACTCTTCCAAGTCAAAGGATAACTCTTACAACCCAAATTTACAGAGCAGAATTGAGGAGGATAGCACATTAGGCTACTCTGTAGAGCAGGAGGAAGCCTTAAAAGAACTCAGCAGTCTCAAAAGGAAAGAACCCATGGATACTGCTGAGGGAACTCTTGAGGCTCAAATGGAATCCCATCACAGCGAGTCCCCCCCCACTCAGAGCGGTTTGAAGAATGAGGAAGTGGATGACTCTTTTGATTATGCCCTGTACCTCAAATTGCCTCCTGGCTATGACTGTATCGAGGACGTTCCGGAAGGTGTGGAAGTGACATGGGAGCTAGACCCGGTTCGTGCAGCAGAAGATCGGAAGAAGAGGGCAATGGAACGCGAAGCTGAGGCGAAGAAATCCCAGAACAAATGACTACAGAAGATTCAGGGGTAAGCCTGCCCTCAGGCGAGCCTCATATTTTTGTCTTTTTGCTATGTCACGGCTTGATGGAGTGCCGCCTCTGATGTTTTGCTGCCTTGACATTCTGTTTCATGTAACAGATCTCGGGGTCTGGGTTTTTTCTCTAGCTGTTTCTGTCTGTCTCAGTCGAGTTTTGTATGTCCATGTTGGTCCAGGTTACAGTTCAAACCATTTCTTTTGGTCTTTTTGTATACTCTAGCTTTTGCAAGCAGAAATACCAGATTGATGAGAAAAGCTATGACAGAGAGCTGAACAATCACTCTCAGAGGTGTATACCTCTTGTAAATATTTTTTTCCTTCTTTAATATAATAGTTTAGTCTTTACACAGCAAAAAAAAAACACTGCGAGTCCCCTCAAGTCACAATTACTACATGTGACCTAGCCTTGCAAATAAAAGTTGCGACTAACCACTAGATCTCTGACCTGCATCTAGCCACTGGTTTTTTTATTTGCGACCTCCCTATCCTTGTGTTTTGTGATTGCGACTTGTTCCTGTGTCTATTCATATCTCTGCATCTTCAACTTCCATGACCCTTTGTATTCCCTAAACCCCAACCTTATATGCATATTTCCCCTTTACATTTTTACACCTATACTTTATCCTTCTTCATCCTTTACATATCCCTCTTACGCCCTCACTCTCCAAGGTGTCATTTCCTCGTAATCACTACACCTCTAACACAACCTGTAATTACTTCTTAGACTTGAACCTTCACCCTTCACCACTACTAGTTGAGAAAGAAACTTACACTTTGAGCATGAAAATAACTCTCTGGCCCTTAATAGTTTTTTCCATCACCAGTGGCCATTGTCTACCCTCTATCATTGCAACTTGTGACTAGACTTTACCATCTTGCTCCCTTAGGTCACAAATCACACTTTTAGTCACCAAGATTATGACTTAAAGATGCGACCAACACGATTACTTGATGATGCGACCAACATTGTGAAGAGGAAATGACACCATCATTGTGAAAAGGAAATGTGACCAATGTTGTGAAGAGGAAAATGTGACCAGCACTATGAAGAGGATTTGTGACCAACACTGTGATTTGAATATGCGACTTGTGACTAGCCTCTACTGATGTGACTTGAAAATAGCCTCAACTGATGTGACTTGTGACTAGCCTCTATAGATGTGATTTACAACTTACTCACAAACATATACAAATGTGACTTGTGACTAATATCATTCTCATTACATGCGACCAAGCCAAGTCACACTTTGAAATTGTGACTGTCACTAGAAATTGTGATTGCGACTACAAGGGTGACTATGACTAGGAAGTGTGACTGTGACCATAAGGAATATGGAAGGTCAAGAGTAATGAGGGTAGATGAGAGGTCACAAGAGAAGGTTAAAGGTAAACCTCCTCATTTCTATAAATATACCCTCATGAATCATTTGTGGGGTTCTTTTAGCACTAGATCTATCACTAACAGTAGAGAGTTGATCTTTACTTGAAGAGCAAGAGGCGCTCAACTCTTGGAATCTAGTAGGTTGAGATGTAGTGAGGCAATGGTTTTGCATTGGATAATGGTATGAGAATCCCGTGTTCCACTATTGGGATTTGATGAATTGGACGATGTGTACTTGTATCTGTGGCAACAATAATAAGAAGTTTATTATTTCTAGCATTGGTTCCCATGCTTACTCATAGTGATTGTATTGGTTGTTTGGTATCTTCACTATGTTTGTGTGTGTGTGATTTCATAGGGGGAATGTCTTATGGACTAGTTTGTAACTATTGCATGTGTCTTTTCTTTCAAATTTGTGCTTACTTATTTCACACCATGATGGTGACTTATTGTGAACTAATTTGTAATTAACCTCTGGCATGTTCTTGTTCATGTATGTTTGAGGCAATTTTGGCTCATTGGTCCTTCTCATGGGATACTTCTTCTTATTTTTGTTGTGATTTTCTTGTACCTACATCTATGATCCGTAAATCTTGGGATGACTTTTTTTCATTGTCTAGACATTTTGTCCTTGTCCTCACTCTGACATCTTTCCATTTAACAACCAAGAGTGAAACATTCATGGTGGCAGTCGGGCCCACATACTAGATGGGGATGTTATCCCAAACTATGTGATTCCTAATTGGGACTTCACACCGGGGAGAACCCCTAGCTATTGGTGGCATCCGACACCATCAACGCAATAGCAATAAAGTAAATTTGAATAGCAGATTGAATCCCACACAGCAAGGGAAGATAAATACTAAGGAGACAAATAAAATTTACCATAAAGAAACCCAACAAGATTGCATAAATCAAATTTCTCTCAGTTATGAAAAAATATTTCCACGATATTGTTTTACTTGCACAAATTAGGGGCATAAGGCATCAAATTGTAGGGTGAATCTATCATTTAGAAATCTCTAGCCGTGAAGGAGAAATATCAACCAAATAATCAATCTATCATATAGAGGATGAGCATACCCAGGTACAATAATCCATTCACACCTTTGAATAATTTGATTCAGTGTTATGTCTGTTAGAATTTTGGGCATAGAGAAGTTGATTGCAGACTTCGAAATAAAATACATGATCTTGTTATCATGCAAACAAGCTAGAAATCTAAAATTTAGAAGGAAAAGGAAACTATAGAAAAGTGTAATATTGTTACATATTATTATAATTGAGGGAGCCATTGGTATGTTGCCAATGGCTATTCCAGACACATTTCAGGAGACAAAAGCAATTATTTATCATGGAAACTAGCTGAGAAGGGCAATATGACCTTTGGAAATAATGCACCTGGTAAGATTGTTGGTAAAGGAGTTTTCAGTCTAGAAAATGGCAGAGATAAAGCCAACAATGCGTTTTTTATTGACGAGTTGAAGCATAATTTACCCAGCGTGTCTCAGATGTGTGTCCAGAGTTATGATGTGCTTTTCAAAGCTAAAAAATTTCAAATCAAGTCTATGGGCACTACAGAAATAGTTGGTAAAGATGTAAGAAAAGATAGTAATGTCTATGTCCTAAAACCGAAGATAGAGAGGTGTAGTCTGTCAAATATTGATGAGAGATGGTTGTGGAATAGAAGACTTAGACATATGAATTTGGATCAGATTGTCAAATTGGGAAAGAAGAATGTTGTTAGTATTTTCCAAAACTTTTAAAGCTTGAGAATTTTATTTGCAATTCTTGTCAGATTGGTAAACAAGTTCGAGTACCATTCAAAACCATGAAGAACTCATCAACCAAGCCAATACAGTTAGTACATATGGGCTTATGTATTACTTCAAAAACATAGACACCCATAGGTTAATTGTATTTCATGCTTATCATTGATAATTTTAGCAGAATGATGTCAGTTGCATTTTTAAGAAATAAAAGTCCTTTGAAAAGTTTAAATAATTTAAATCCATGGTTGAAAATGAGATGGACTGTAAAATCAAGTGCATAAGATATGATAATGGAAGCAAGTTTACTTCAATAGAATTTGATGAATGTTGCTAATAACATGGCATCAAAAGGAAATTTACCATAGCAAAAACTCCACAGCAGAACAATGTATCAGAGAGAGACAATAGATCGATTCAACAATTAGCCAAAGCCAAGATGGGAGAAAGAAATACTAAACAGATATTTTGGGCTGAAGTCATTCACATAATAGTAGTAATTCTAAACAAAGCTCATTTCATACCAACAGTGATAAGACTCCATATGAGCTTTGGTATGGTAGAATTGTGACAGTCAAGCATTTCAAAGTGTTTAGAAGCATGTGTTATATCAAAAGGAATGATGAAAATATTGGCATGTTTGATTCAAGAGCTAATGAAGGAAATTTTCTTGGATGCTCCCACAAAATTAAGGGATATAGATGCTACAACAAGAATACAAAGAGGATAGTTGATTTTATTGATGTTAAAATTGATGAGCACATCGAATTTGAAGACATTCATCCAGTAAATAACAACGCCAATGATCCATTCAACAATGATGAGAAGATTGATGAGACATTTTCATATGAATATAATGAAGAACCTTTCAATCCTCAATCCAAGTATCCTACAAGATGTGTGCAAAAATACCACCCATCTGACCAAAATGTTGGTGATTTAAATTCAGGTGTGTAGATAAGAAGAAGTGTGTTAAATCCCCCTACTCAAGTGCATGTAGCTTTGACATCTAAGATAGAACCAAAATATTTTTCTTCTGCCATCCAAGATGACAATTGGCTAAAGGCCATGAATGAAGAGCTTGACCAAATTGAGAAAAATCAGACATAAGTGTTTTTTCCAAGACCAACAAACAAGAATGTGGTTGGCACGAAGTGGGTCTTCAAGAACAAATTGAATGAACATGGTAAAGTGATAAGAAAAAAGGAAAGATTTGTTTTCAAAGCTGACACACAAATTGAATGATTGGACTTTGATGAAACCTTTGCTCATCTTGCTCGATTAGAGGCTATCAGAGTCTTTTTTTATATCATATGGATGCCAAATCTACTTACTTAAATGGATAATTATAGGAAGAAGTCTACATTGAGCAATCAGATGGTTTTCAATTTTCAATTTAGACTGATTATGTTTTCAAGATGAAAAATTCCTTGTATGGTCTAGTGAAATCCCCACAAGCTTGGTATCCAAGTTGGACAATTAATTGCTCAAGTGTGGTTTTAAAAGAGGTGTAGTTGATAATAATTTATATGTGAAATCTAATGATGGAAAATTTTTAGTGGTGGTTGTCTATGTTGATGATATTATTTTTTTCCAGTGATTCCAACTCTTTAACTTTCTAGCTTCCTATTGATATGAAGGCCGAATTTGAGATGTCTATGTTTGAAGAACTTTCTTATTTCCTTGGTTTGCAGATTGCATGTAACGAACAAATTTCATACTTTACAATAATCTTCAGTACACTTCAAAGATAAAGGCATCCATTTTAGGACAAGTAATTATATATAAGAATGTCCACCATGGAATAGATAATATATTATATAAGAATATTTGAATACAAGTCATATGATTTAATATATTTTATTGTTATTACTTAAGTGACAAAAGTGATAGAGTAGTGTTTCCTTTGATTCGATTGATGTTCAAGATGACATCATGTTTTTACAATAGTTTTCGATGGAATTTGGGGAATATACTAGTGGTTTTAAATATCACCTTAGCGGTGATATTTAGATCCCAAATTGATATGTGAATTTTTCATTTAAACAAAATGCGTTTTCACTTTAATTAAGTTGTGTTATTTGGCTGCCTTACTTTACTTCTAGTAGCATGATTTTTTTTAAATTCATTCCTGTTCTCCTCGAGTTAACTCTTTATTCTCTTTTTTGTGTCCTACAGCCATGTTCGATCACCTTAGCCTCAAAAACTATCAATTTTTTTATTGAAATTGGCCATCGACATTGATGTTCCATCAAGTGTGTGTGAGGTGGGGTATACTTATCTTGCGTAAAAAAAAAATGACCTAATTTTTTTTATAATAAATTTTTATTTTTTAACTAATTAAAAATATATATTATATTTTAATTAATTATTATTATTATTATTAATTATAAGGTTTTTATACTATATAGTATACTATCTAGTTGTAACCCTTAATGATAAACTTAAAAGGCATGAGGTGCACGAAGGAATTGAGCAGACGTTGACTGGAAAAATGGCGGAGGGTGGATGCAACAGAACTGGAATCAGTGGCAGGGACATGGTAAGGTGATGGATGGGTGAAGTGGTGATATCAGCATGGACTAAAATGACAAACGGGATTGGTTGGACCACTAGATGAACAAGGTCGAGCAGCGGACGGTTGATAGGGAGGAGGAGAAGGAACAACATGGAGGACAGAGAAGGGACGACATGACAAGAATGTGGAGGTGGAAGGATGAGATAGGGGATCTTATGGTTGAGGATGACAGATGGAATCATAGTGGCCTGGGCAGTTTGGCCCAAGGATTGGAACCCTCTCTGATACCAAATGAAGCGAACAAAGTTTGACCTTCAAGTTAAATACTCTAGAAGACTTGGAATATAAAGATCTCCAATGAGATACAAGATTCTATATTAAATGTATTTATAATAATGATGATACAATTGATAGTGAGGGGCCTGCTTATATAGGTAGGTACCTCTTCATGGAAATTCATGTCCCATTTAGACATGCCTCTTCAATAGTGACTGCTAATTAACTAATCATTATTACAATTATTTATATTTAATATATTTTATTCATAACATTGCACAGTGTTCCAAAGGAATTTTTATCTCACAAATAAATTATCTCAAGGAAGTTTTGAAGAAGTTTTGCATGGAGGAATGTTCTTTGTTAAGCACTCCAATGGTTGTTGGATGCAAGCTCAGCAAGGCTGATGAATCACCAAATATGGATCAGAATTTATACATATCTATAATTGGCAGCCTCCTATATTTGAAAACCTCAAGACTAGACATCATGCAAGAAGTTAGTATTGTTGGAAGATTTCAAGCAACCCCTAGATAGAGTCATCTTCTAGTAGCAAAGAGGATGCTCAGATATCTTAGAGCCACAGTGGACTATGGACATTGGTACCCCAAAGGAAAATATTTTTCACTAACTTTTTTACTAATTATGATTGGGAAGGTGATGTAGATGATTAAAAGAGAACTGGTGGTGGTGCTTTATTTCTTGGTGAATATCGTTTTTCATGGTTGATCAAGAAGTAAGCTGCAATTCTTTCTCTATTGTTGAAGTAGGATACATAGCAACAACTTCTTATTGCACTCAACTCTTATGGATGAAGCATACTTTACAAGATGTATGAGTGTTATATGATCAGCCTATCCTTATCATATTTGATAATGCAATTTCCATCAACATGTCCAAGAATATTTTTTTCTTTCAAAGATAAAGCATATTCCAATCAAGTACCATTTCCTCTATGAACAAGTTGCAAATCAGATTGTTAAGTTGGAGCATGTACCTACAAACAAGAAGGTAGTTGATATATTCACCAAAACTCTCCAAAGAGATAAATTTGATAATTTAAGGCAAATATTGGGAGTAGTTCCTCTTATCTCCCTCCTCTATATCTTCCTCAATAGGAAGAAAGACAGCCAACAACCACTCAACATATCAACTAAAAGTTTCCAGGTCCATAGGATCAATAAGGCAAGGGGATATTGTTGAAAATGGGAGTACATTAGTTTCTTTTCCATTGATTTCAAAGGGGGGAAGTACCTAAAATAAAAATAAATGTGGAGAAGTACCTAAAAAAAAATTGCATCAATAGGAAAGTGTACACCAAAGTAAAAGTACACCAAAGGAGAAGTGCATCATACGAGGAGTTGCATCCAGAAAAGTGAGAAGATGTAGAATTAATAAGTACACTTTCATTTTTCTTGTGTTTTGATTGTTAGTTTCTTATGGTGTTTCCATCAATGATAAAGGGGTAGAATGTTAGAAATATGTTTTCACGGCTAGCAAAGGAAAACATGATGATGGCAAGAGCATTGATGTGTGCAAGAAGAATAGTTAAGGAGCATAGACTTTGGAGCCAATTCCAGTTCATAATATCATCTCAATAGCTCTTGGAACCTACTTAGATGGATATATCTATGAAATATCTTTTAATTGGTATATATAAGTTTACAAATGGACTCCTGGATCATAAGTTATTCCCAGTCAAAGGGGACAAGCCCCAAGGTGAAAGTTGCAGCCTTAAACATGTTGGTAGGAACAAATTGGTGAATTTGTTTCCATTTGGACAAACTCAGTGAAGCCCTTGGTGGAGTAACTAATGCATCATTAGGAGAACATGGTTAGACAAAAAATCAACAGAACAAGATTTGATTAGTTGACGGAGTTCCCCACTATATAGCTCATCCCAGAGGTCCTTCCCTAGAAGAGCTAAAGGCAGTGGAAATTCGAAGGCTTACAGGGTGATAGGGAATTAGGTTGATGTGGAATAGGACAAGGTAGCAGAGAAGAAAGGTATTATTAGTGTACAAATGTCTAGAGACGTCCCCACAGGATAACTCAACTTAGAGATCCAACCCTGGAAGAGATAGAGGTAAGCATAATTTGAAGGCTTGCGGGATGACAGGGTGACATGTCAGAGGACGCAACAAATAATCTGGCTTGGGACCCTTTAAACATAGATAAAGAAATGCCTCAAAAAAATAAGGTTCATGACTCTTATGCCTTCGTACCTTTGAAAAATGGAACATCCAAAGAGAGACACTTGTGTGATTGGATTGGACGACACAGGTGATGCAAGAGACACAGTGGCATGATGAAGTCAACATCACGTGGCCCAATCAGAGTGTGACATGTGGCATGAATATTTGGAATTTTCAAGTACCTAAGTAGGCAGAAAATGAGTACCACATGGAATTACTCAGTGAGTGACACATGGCACCCTAGCAAAGGTGGAAAATAGTTGGCAGACACATTGCCCTAGAAGGGAAACTCCATAACATTTGGAAGGCATGCAGGCTTAAGAATTAATGGAAGTAGTTCTAGTACACAGTGGCATTATGCGTGCAATGACACCACACCCAGTAGAATGGTGATTGGACCAGTTGTGTGGCACAAGCCCCACCATGACACGCAATCCTGGAGAAGGGACCCCGGAGGTAAGGAAGAGAGCGGAAATGCGGGTTTCTCCAAGATGATAAGGTTCTGATTCTTGGTGGAAAATAAAGTCAAAGTAGAAGATGAATGAAAAGAGTGTAGGTAGAGAGGCAGTCCCACTAGGACATGTAACCCTGGAAATTTTTCAAAGGAGCACAAGATAATTAGCCAATTGTTAGTTCTTAGACCAGGATGTGGTTCCATGAGAGCACTGCGACCACGGGAATAATAGATTCAATTGTTGGTTGAGCCTTCAAGGCCAAAGTGAGAGGGACTCAGAGGAGGTTATATGCAGTGGTTCTTATGCGTTAGCGCTCAGGACCAAGATTGTTTTGAAGTCATGATTAAATCCCTTTTAGGGCTAGAAAAAAGTATCGTGTGCCTATTTTGAAGGCTTATGTTACAATTTGGACCCGCTAATATACAATCTTGTTTAATTGGTGTTAAGTGGTGGTTTTATAGTGTTAGCATAGTCATGGTTTAAGCACCTTGAGCCTAAGCTAAAGGCATAAATCCATGAAAAGGTTGACAACTTGTGGATTTGGCATATTATGCTAAATTTGGTAAATAACATCAAAACTAGTAGAGCAATAAACATTGGAAATAAAAGGCATGAACAAGTTGGCAACTAGAATAGAAACAATGGACACATCTACTAGTATATTTGGAAAATTGGTCAAATTTAGAGACAATTAAATTTGGAAAGTGACTGCTAAAACTTGTAAAATTCCAAAATGGAAATTTTGGACAGTTAAACTTGGATTTACTTATAGATACAGAAAATCAGAGATTAAAGACTTATTGTGCACATTAAGAGATCTTTCCATAAGCATAAAAACAAGAAATTAATAAGATCAAAGCCTATGATAAGTGAAATTTAAGTGAATTTAACTAAAACTAGATAACTAAAAACATCAATCCAAAATTCTTTATAAGTAAAATCAAGTTTGCAATTTTTGAGGAATTAGTTGTATTAGTTGTTGATTGTTCATAGGTGGATGTTAGTGGATTGATCATTAGTAAAATATTATTGAATGTGATTTCATGGTGTGTTTGGTGAGTGATTGAAGTGAAAACATTATTTTTTTGTGTAAGGAAGTGGCATTCATGATTTGAGTTTGAAAATAGTATGAAAGATGAATCATTCAGGTCAAGCAAGTGGTAGCTTGCAGATCATGGATTGTAGCTCCTTCCAATAGTGGTTGGTAAATATCTAGGGGTTGGAGCTCCTTTTATTGGTAGCTGATAAACTAGGGGTTGTAGCTCCTTTCAATTGTAGCTGATAAATTAAGGAGTAGCAGCTTCCTTTTGGTTGTAGCTAGAGAACCTTGTAATAGCAAGTAAAATATTTCGTTTATGAAAATAATTGAAGAGAAATTGAAATAATTTATGTGTTGTGTTTTGTGCTTATTATGTTGATCCTTGTGATGATGGTGTGAATTTTTGTTAAAGTATTTATTGGTGTTCTAATATTCTTCATTAGTAAAAAAAAAATTTAAAATTTGTACAATATTGATCCCACACCCCCCCCC
>APFE031354539.1:57252-70063 GCA_000404065.3 Pinus taeda | reverse complement strand
AAAAATCTGTATAAATTTACTTTAATTTCAAATCTATTCAATGTCAAGAGACATCAATTTTTCAAATTACATTTTTTCCTTTAAGCTCAGAAAATAAAAATATGTCTTCATCGTGCTATACTTACTAAATCTAGAATGAAAATAGATTTTTATATAAATCTAAAGTTAAAATTTATTTTAATATCAACTTCATAATGACATATATTTTATATACAAATTCAAAATATTCTAGATGTTGTAAAACCATAAAAATCCAAGACAACTAGTTAGGCCTTGGAAGATATCGTAAGTTATAACAAATTTATAGTTATGGTTCGGTTAGCCTTGGTGTGTATATATATATATATATATAAGAAGGTAAACCAAGTTATTAAGATGGGTTATCAACTCCCTCTCCACCCAAATTTGATTCCCTAGAAATAACATGTTAAGTTTGTTGTGATAGGCTAAAGGAATCGGAGGAACATTTCCGTTCTTGGTAAGTCATATATTCTTGATATATTCATTTTATGACCAAATAAAATATACTCTTAGTGGACGTTTATATTCTTGATAAATCATGTTTATGAAATATTCATCTTACAAGCAGATCAAATATACTCTTGGCCGTATAGTGACATTAAAATAATTTAATGTAGAACTAACTACAAACAAACTAATCCACCATAATTCTAAATTTTGGAATTTAGAATTAAGAGAACAAACATAACTTACAAACAATTTAACGTTCCAAACAGAAACATCCATGACTTGTCTTCTTATTTTTTAATCACATATTTTGTTGTGGGGTGTGCAAGTGGGGCCAACCCTCCTCGATAAATCTCATTATCCAAATATAATCGCACCCATAAATAGTATTAATACTCGCTTGCTCACCTACTACTTTATCAAACGTTAAGTAGAAGGATCATCGGCTTTTATTAGTCGGTGTCTAAATGCACTAAAGGGAAAATAATATTTTTTTGTTGGAATTTAGTTTTTTTTAATGTGATCATAGGTGTTTTTGAATATTTTTTAAATGCACTATATAAAATTTTTGGATATTCAAAATTTTGAAATTTGATATCTATAATTTATATTTCCTAAATTTTCTCAAAATCTTGTCCAAATTTCCACTGTTTTCTAGAAAAAAAATAAACTACTGTTTTCCATTTTTTAATCACATTCACATGCAAAAATAACTGCAACTGAATAATCTGAATAATCTTAATGGAAGAGTCTCCATCTTCCCTACCACCCATATCACAAGGCGCCGGCTAAAAGGAAAGAAACTATGACTCCACCTCCAACCAGGAGATCTACGCATCTCTCCCGCAAAAGAACGATGATGACAACCGCAGAACCCAATGCAGAAATAGAAATTAAGCACTAGGAGGAGGTGATGAGAACATGGGCCCTTTTCAACTGCCCCGTCACTACAAAGAAAAGTTAGACGAGCTCACTGGACTTTTGGATTTCAAAACTCTAAGATTCACCATTGATTTTTTACTACCCACCCACAATAGAGAGAGGTAAAGGCGTCATAGAGGTTATCATGGCGGGCAGACCATGGATTGGTTACTGCAATTTGTCCAAACCAAATAGTCCCCAGACTTCCAAAATGCAGTTGGACAGGTTGATTCATTATTGTCGAGTCAAACCGGGCGTTTGCAAGAGCTGACCAAAGAGTTGGACTTCCACATAGTGGGGAAAACTATGGATTGGTTTTTGGCCATGGCATCCCAGGTTTTTGGCCATGGCTTCAAGGAACATGCAAGGCACAAAACGTATTACACGGGATTCAGCTTCAAAGCTCGCAAATCACATGATCACATTCCAACGAAAATTAGAAATGAGGAGCAGATACAAATCAGTTACTTCAAAGTGAATTCAATGGAGGCCAGTCATCATCTTTTCAGTTTCCCATTGATTTGCAATGTAGTCAAAGTAGCAGCGAGACAGGGCTGCCATTGATTTATAATCAAATACCAGGGGAAAACGGAATTGGAGTGCAGAACAACTTTGATAGTTTGTTAAATTGTGGACCAATCACTGAGTTCAACGAAACAAATCATCGTCAGGAACATGAAAATATAGTTCAACAAATCCACGAATCCTTCAATGAATTTGTGAATTTTCAAATCGAAACTCAAACGGGGGAGAATCTGGAGGTTATAAATGAAATAGGTGGTGGAAAAGATGGAGGGGAAGATGAAAGATCGTGCGCAGAAAAAAGCGCTATGAAGTTATAAATGAAATAGGTGGCAAAGATAGAGGGGAAGATGAAAGATCATGCGAAGAAAAAAGCGATATAATGTTTTAAGGATTAATATTAACAGTATTGACCACCTTGTTTTTTATCAGTGTTGACCAGTATTGACCATCTTGTTTGTTAAAAGACGGGAAAGAGTCCTAAGTTTAATAAAATATGATAGAAGGATTTAAATATTTTTATATATATAGTAGTGTAGGTGATTTTTTCTTTTGAAAATTCATATTTCAATTAATAAAAATATGTAATTTATTATTAAAATTGGTAATTTTTTTGCTAATATCATCCATTTAATCATATATTTCTGTCAAAATGAGGAATATTCAACAAAAAAAAGTGTAATTTACTATTAAAATTGATAAAAATTTTGTTAATATCATCTATTTAATCATATATATGTAAAAAATAGGGGAACCAATATTTTTTTCAGAGATTCCCAAAAAATAGTCCATTTGCTAAATTTAGCCCCTAAAATTTTCCCACTACACATAGTCTCTCCCTAAAAAAATATGTTTATGTTATTTTGTCTAAAAGTTATGTTTATGTCCTTATGTCAACATGATAATATATTATAATAGATAATTTAATCAAATAAATTTATTTTCAACTATTTATTTATGAGATATGTTAATTTTTAATTCAAATTGATA
This sequence comes from Pinus taeda, assembly GCA_000404065.3. Taxonomy (NCBI): domain Eukaryota; kingdom Viridiplantae; phylum Streptophyta; class Pinopsida; order Pinales; family Pinaceae; genus Pinus; species Pinus taeda. The sequence continues at coordinate 67,162 of APFE031354539.1, read as the reverse complement.
GTGCCTAGAAGTGAGAATCATGTTTCCATAGGGTAATATAAATTTTAGAAGATACCCTCTCATAATTATTTTTCTTAATTGAAATGATATCAATTTTTTAATATGTTGAAGTTACCATATTTCATTGACTAAACATTAATAAAATTATCTTATTGACACACTATATTAAGTTTGGTAAACACTATCACTATTTAGATTGGTACTCAAGATAAATAAGAAAAAAATTATAATAGCATTAAACAATATTATAGCTATAAAACAACCCTAAGTTGTTATTATTCAACTAAAAATCAAATTATTATAATATTTTTTAAATAATCATTAAAAATATATATTACTTATATAAATTATAAAAAAACTTTATAAATAGAAAAAAATATCCTACAAAAATATAAAAAGTGTTAATGTGTTTGGAGGTGTGGAAGTAGGGAAAATGTTGTGTGGGAGAAGCATGTGGGGAGGAAAAGTTAAATCTATATTTTTGCTATAATTTAACCATGTAAGCATGCCTATACATTAATTCCTCAAAAGGCACATTTATCCAAAAAAAAAAAGAAAAATGTTGTGTGGGAGGAGCATGTGGGGAGGCAAAGTTAAATCTATATTTTTGCTATAATTTGACCATGAAAGTATGCCTATACATTAATTCCTCAAAAGGCACGTTTATCCAAAAAGAAAGGAAAATGTTGTGTGAGAGAAGCCTCTGGGGAGGAAAAGTTAAATCTATACTTTTGCTATAATTTGACCATGAGCATGCCTATACATTAATTCCTCAAAATGCACATTTCTCCAAAAACAAATGTTGCATTTAGCTTAGCTTTTTATGGATAATTTTGATTATAAAAAGGTCTTAATATATATTAATAATTTGAAAGAATGTTACATGAAGCTAGTGTTCATAAACTAGATCCATCTTAACTCTGGGTCTATCAAGTGTCAAGAGGGATCAAATTTCTCAAGGTGTGAACCTCTTTTTTGAATGCAAAACTTGAGGAAAGGTTTGCACCTCGAGAGATTTAATCCATCTAGGCATTTGATAGATCTGGAGTTAAGATGGATCTAGGTTGGTTTCAGTCAAATCTATCGAACATATGATTGATTTTATCAATAATATGTAAATACATCTAATATTAGTATAATCATTTTAAATATGCTAAATATGTCTAAGATTTATCTGGTCATTTTGATTTTATATTTTCTTAGTTACCTCAGTTTATTGAAATGATAAATATTGTTAATAACTTTAATGATGAAAAATGATGAAATAAAAATTTTGAATGCAAAGTGACAATGTAATAGTGTTGAATGATAGAAAATGTGAATAATAAGAATGTAGTCAATTACAAATCGTATTCATTGTGATCAATCTCAAACTATTTTCTTATACTATGCTTATTGTCACCCTTGTTAGTTTTGTCATCTTTTCATATTGATTATATGAAAAAGACAGTTGAAATCATAAACCATTTAAATCTTTAGCTCGAGTTGTTGTAGTAAACATCATACCTTGTCTCCCTTGCTCTCAGATATTAGTAGGTTGAATTACTATAACACAAAAATCAATGTGCATTGTCAATAATTTCTTGTGCTTACACTAAAATCAATGCAAATTATTAATCCAATCACTTTAAAATTAATATACCATCATACATCCAATTACACCAAATCATAAATCAACATTTACACTCAAATCAATACATTTAATGAAAGAAATCAAATAAGATTAGAAAACAATATCTACACTAAAATCTAATGCAAGTAATCAAATAGGATTAGAAATCAACATCTACACTCAAATCAATTCATCTAGTGCAAGTATGAAAATAGGATGAGAAACCAACATCTACACTGAAATCAATGCATCTATTGCAAGTAATAAAATGGGATTAGAAAACAACATCTACACTAAAATCAATGCATCTAGTGCAATCAATCAAATAGGCACTAAAATCAATGCATCTAGTGCAATCAATCAAATAGGATTAGAAAACGCCATCTACATTGAAATCATTGCATTTAGTGCAAGAAATAAAATAGGATTAGAAATCATCTACATTTAAATAAATGCATCTAGTGCAAGAAATCAAATTTAAATAGAAATCAACATCTACATTGAAATTAATGCATCTGATTGGAAGTATTATTGATATGGAGTGAATTTAGGTTGGATTATGTGGAATTAGGAAGGGAAATTGGAGAGACAAGAGAGGTTGATATTTTTTTGAGGAAGATGAGAAAAATGCATAGCTAGGGCTTCGAAGAAGTTTAGCGCTTGCTCCTAATGGAGGAACGCAGAGGAGGGAGCTCCCATCCCTCCTACAAAAGCAATGTTTGCCAGGAGAGGCAAGTCCCCTCTGCGCAAAGTCAGAGATTCAATGGAAGAGGAAAAGAGTAATAATGAAAAGGAGACAGATGAGGGTAGGCCCAAGGAAAATGTCATCACTAAAGACAAGGAGGAAGAAGACAAAAGTCAGGGCACAAGGAACAATAAACAAAATGGACTGTGCAGACCCAAAATGGAGATTACTCCTAGAGCAGTGTTAAACGATACCGCACTGCAGGCACACAGAGAACATATGGGAACCTATGCTATAATATGCAAGTTTATGGGATTATGACCCACGGAAAAAGCTTTACAGTTATGGATTAAGTATCACTGGAAACCCAAAGGAAGTATAGACCTACATCTTGGATCAAAGGGATCTTTCACTGTGGTGTTCACAAACATCGAAGACAAAGACCTAATATTCGAAGGAGGACCCTACTTTTGTGCAGCATTTGGCCTCTATATGCATCCTTGGAAGATGAACTTTGTTCCAAAGCGGGAAACTTTCACTTCGGTACTGGTCTGGGTAAGGCTATATTCTCTACCTCTTGATTATTGGAAACCTAAATCGCTTACTGCCATTGGCAACAAACTAGGACGTTTTGTCAAAGCTTCGGAAGCCACAAGAAGAGGCAAATACACTTCCTATGCTAGGATCTGCGTAGAAATGGATCTATCAGGAGCTCTTCCAGATGAAGTCATCCTAGAAGTTTTTGATGAAGAATGGGTGCAAACCGTAAACTATGAGCATGTCCAATTCAGATGCCGTAAATGTCATGAACATGGACACTTGTTCAGAGATTTCCCTCTTAGTCAAGCAGACAACAAGGACAAACCTAAGGAAACGAAGGACACAGATAGCTTCTAGAAAGTTACAAGTAGAGGGAAAGGCGGCAAAAAGGGACCAAGGCAACTCCGTAATGAGGGTCAAAAGGTCAGGGAAAATAGGTATCAAGCATTGGAAGAGAATGTAGAAATGGAAGATGAAGACCAATCCATGGAGGAAGGACCTAATGAAAAGGAAACGGAAATGAAAGAAGACTACTGCCCAACACAAGAGACGATAATAAGAAAGAAACTATAATGAGTGAAACAGAACTAGAGATGGATCAGGAACTGACCCAGAGTGAAACAGATCTGGAGGATCATGAACTTCAGGAAATTCTAGATAAGGATCATCTAGATTTGGAAGGGTTCTTGAAGCAGAGTTCCACGGGAGGGATAGACTCACTACCCCAAGAACACTACAACAAAATCCAGTAGCTATTCTTATGGAAAACTCAGGATAGAGAATTAGATAAAGGAAAAACCATTGAAATCAAGGAACACAAAGGCATGAAAATAATGAAATCAACTCCAGGAGTAACAACCAGAAATGTAGGAAAGAAGAGGAGTAGGAAAAAGTAGAAGGACCTCTTGATGGAGTGTGGAAAGTTAATGATAGACTCAGGTAAGATGAAAGACCTAACCAGTTACTCATCTACAAATCTTTAAATATGAAGTTCACATCATGGAATATCAGAGGTCTAGGTAGTAAAAGAAAACAAAGAATGCTTAGTCATAGAATGAAACAATAAATGCCTAATGTTATCTTCATCAAGGACATGAAATGTTCCATTCAAAAAAGAAAACAAATTCACAGCAAATGGCTCAATAGATTTGAGTTCCTAGAGGTTAAAGCTGAAAACACAGCGGAGGGGATTCTAACTCTCTGGAATCCAAAGAAAATCATTATAACAGATGCAGAAGCATCTAGAAACTACTTATCAGTGGTCATACAACCAGTGGGGGATTCAAAAACCTTCCTGGTTACAAATGTGTATGGTCCTCAAAGAATAGATGACAAACTCAAATTGTTAGAATCCCTAATTGATCTCAGGAATAGACAGGCTGGGATTCCTTGGATCATTGTAGAGGACTTTAATATGATCAAATCTCTTTCGAAAAAAAAGGAGGCACCAGAGTGCTCAACAAAGACTCCTTAGCGTTCGCGACTTTCACAGATGAGATGAAATTGGTTGATTCAAACCTAAGCAATGGCCTTTTTACCTGGAACAACAAAAGAGGAGGTGAGGCACAGGTTGTCTCTAAATTGGACAAGTTCATGATATCAAAGGATATTTTGCTTACAGATAAAGAAATAATAGCGAAAGTTCTTCCCTCTGGAGGTTCCAACCATTGGCCGAATCAACTGGAAATCAAGGGTTTGATTTCTCCCATGAACAGACCATTCAGATTCGAGAATATTTGGCTCTCCCACCCAGATTTCATTAGTAATATTGAAAAATGGTGGTCGGAGGACTTGCAACTCTAGGGCTCAAAAATGTACCTCCTTCATAAAAGACTAAAGCATGTCAAGCTGAGGCTAAAAGAGTGGAACAAAAAGGATTTTTGTAACATTTTTGTAAACAAAAGATCATTGGAAATCAAATTACAGGAACTCAACTAGGCTTTGATCAAAGACGGATTTGAAAAAGTCAAAAGTGATCAGGCTGATAAGCATCACCAAGAATGGGATAATTTATGCAAACAAGAGGAAACATTCTAGAGGCAGAAGTCTAGGGTTCAATGGCTCAAGGAAGGAGAGCGGAATACAAGATTCTTCCACAGATCCACTATGGCTAACAGCGCATACAAAAGAATCTCTATGATAAAGGATGAGAATGGACAGCTCCAAAACAACCATAAGAATATTGAAGTCGTGCTTGTTCAGTATTTCTAAAACATTACCCGAGAAAACAATCCAAATAGGGAACATTCCATCAAAGAAATTACAAGGCATATCCCTAAGTTGGTGACTAGAGAGGATAATTTTAACTTCAATAGACCTGTTACTGAAGAGGAAGTCAGCGAGGTTCTCAAAGACATGAAGAACTGCAAAGCACCAAGTCCAAATGGTTTCAATGTGGATTTCTTCAAACCTTGTTGGCATATTGTCAAACAGGATATTCTGGAAGTGGTGGAGGATTCCAGGTCTAGAAAAACGATCCTAAAAGCCCTCAACACCTCCTTCATCTCCCTGATCCCCAAACAGGACCCAGCTCAAACTGCAAACAAATACAGACCCATAACTTTATGCAATGTGGTTTACAAGATAATTTCCAAGGTAGTGGCTAATAGACTTAAACCTCTCCTTCCTTCTTTAGTTTTAGAGGAACAAGCAGGTTATGTGGAGCGCAGATAAATCTTAAATAACATTATTCAAGCCCATGAGGTAGTCCACACGCTTACCAGTAAAAAACAGGTGGGGATGATCATGCAATTGGATATAACCAAAGCCTATGACAAAGTTAATTGGATCTACATCAAAAAGGTTCTTACAGCTTTTGGGTTCAACCACAACTAGATCCGATGGGTCATGGCTCTGGTAACCTCTTCCAGCGTTTCAATTTTGGTGAATGGCTCTCCCTCAGAGACCTTCATTCCTTCTAGAGGCCTCAGGCAAGGAGACCCGCTCTCTCCCTTTCTTTTCATTCTTATGATGGAAGGACTTGGCAGATCCATTAAGCATGCCAAGGCAATGGAAAAAATCAAAGGTCTTCAATTATCTAAAGATGGTCAAGCTCTGACTCACCAACAATTTGTAGATGATACCATGCTGCAAGGTCTCCCCATAGTCAAAGAATCTTTAGCCTACAATCAAATCCTGAAGGTTTTTGCCTTGGCTACAAGTATGGAAGTCAATCTTTCTAAGTCAAAAATTTTCTTCTTAAACACTAACATTGCTATTCAGAGTAACATTTCAAGAATTTTGGGCTTCCAAAGGGGTTCCCTCCCACAAATTATTTGGGAATTCCTCTCACAGACAGACCAATGCATAAAAGTATCTAGGAACCAGTGCTTAATAAATTGCAAGACAAAGTCAAAAATTGGACCTTCTGGGTCTTGAACCTGGCAAGCAGGTTGGTTCTGACAAAGGTGGTCCTGCAATCTATTCCAGTTTTCATGTTATCTGCCCTCCCAGCAACCAAAGGTGTTTTAGAGCAATTCAGGAACATTCAAAGAGATTTCCTCTAGGGTAAGGAAGAAACTAAGAAGAAATGGGCCCTGGTCTCTTGGGACAAAATCTGTAAACCCAAGAGACAGGAGGGACTAGGCTTGGATGATCAAGAGATCCTTAATAAAGTTCTAGGAGCCAAGCTTTGGTGGCACTGGGTTTAAGAGCCAAAAGCACAGTGGGCAAGAATCAGGAAAGAGAAATATGCCAGCTCTTGGCATACTAAGGATCTCATAAGAATGTTTGGTAATGTAAAAGGTTCTCACATCTGGAATAGAGCCTGGGAAAATAGAAGCCTAGTTCAAAATAAAAGCTTCTGGGAAATCAGAGCAGGATATCTTGCACTCTTTTGGGAAGACAAGTGGCAACAAGAACCAACACTGTTAACAGAGGATTTTGTTAGTCTCAAGCAAGAAACAGACCAACAAGGGTTAAACAAAGTCAAGGATTTATGGGATCGTTCTCAGACCTCAGGAAAATGGAGAAGCTGGAGAAAAATTGACTGCAGAGATGATAGCCCCATTAAAATTAAGGCAGAGGCTCTTGGGAGCTTGCTTAAACAAAGGATGGTTTTAGTTACAGAGGGGTAGGATCAATTGAGATGGGGAAATAACAATAAAGGCAACTTTAATATTAAGGAAGCCAAAAGTATTCTTCTTGGGCTTGATTCCAGTGTTCCAGATAGGACATGGCAGCTCCTCTGGAAGCACCAAGGTTGGATGAAAATCAAGCTTTTCATGCGGTTGGTTCATCATAAGAAAATTTTAACTTGGGACAACATTAGGAAAATGGGTGTTATGGGGCCTTCCAAATGCTAGCTTTGTGAAGAGAAGGAGGAGATTATGGAGCACATTCTCAACAGTTGCTTCCTTCTCTTCCATTTTCCATCAGTCAGATAGGGACAGAAGTAGTATTACTAATACCCTAAACAAATGGAGAGTAGACTATTCGGAGAATGAGTTCATTAATATGGCCTGGGCCTTCATGCCAAACTTCATTATCTTGAACATTTGGAAAGAAAGGAATAAAATGATTTTAAAAAATGAAAAATCCACCCCTCACTGTCTTTTTTATCTGATCCTGAAACAGTTTTGAGAGACAGTAAGTACCACTCTTCGCAATCTACCCAAAAATCCTCCCTCCTTGTCTGAGCTGATAATCCTCAGACAATTGGGAATGAAAGAGATTATTCCCCAAGATCTAATTAGAAAGGACACAGCTATGGATATAGGGAAGGAGTTTTGGCAACCTCCACTGAAAGGTTATCTGAAAATACAACATTGATGGGGCTTCAAAAGGCAACCCGGGAACAACTGGTTATGGTGGATTTTTAAGAGATGAAGAGGGAAGAATTATTTTTGTCTTCTACTATCATCTAGGCAAAGTCACAAATAATATGGCAAAATTAATGGCTCTGGAACAATGTCTAGAGTTTATGATCCATAACCATTGCTCAAATGTCATTGTTGAAGCAGACTCGGAGATTACCATTAACTCTGTGAAAAGAATTAATTGTGGTACTCAGCCGGAGAAAGTTTCTAATCACTAGAAACTCATCCTGGTTTACCAAAGAATCCATGTTCACCTCCAGGGGCTTCGAACAGTGAGTTTCACCCATGTTCGACGTTTGGCCAATAAAATGGCAGACCTTCTAGCCAACCAAGGGGTGAACAATGCAGATTGTGGGATGGCGAACAAGTGGAGGGAGATTCCTCAAAATTGTTTAAAGGATCTCTGCGATGAACAAGTTGCAAAAGATAGAGAAATGTTTCATTATCAGTGTCGGATAACAAGTATGAATTGATTTATCTGACAAGTTTTTTTCCAACCTTTCTGAATGCATATGGTAGAAAGGCAAGCCAGGTTATGTCTCACTCTCTACCAAAGTCCGGTAAATGGGGTCCCTAGGTTCTCGGAAGACAATTTACGGGGTCTCTTCTCAAACAAGCTCAGTAGCGGGGACAGGCTCCGTAGAAAGAATAGACAAAAAATGAAAATGGTTTTTCCATCAGTTTGTTTTCTCCCCCTTCCATCTTTCTGGTCTGAAAACCACGCCCAGATCGGCTCTCTGGTGGTTGCTCGTCTCATGAGTGGTTTGTGGTTTTTTAGTTTCAGGAGCGATCCCATTGGGATTGCTACACGTGGCAAAGGGAGTGACTTGAATACCGCCCTTGACCGCACATTATCTTTCAAGCATGTTCGGATGCGTGATATGATTCCTGGCCGTTGGTTCCAGCAGCCAGGATCAACGACAAGTATAGATCATTTGGTTTTGTGGGGCCAGGTTGGCTTTATACATCATGCTTATTTGGCACGTCCTTTCCCTCTCTTGCAAGATGTGGGTCTCACGCATTTGGGTAGGTCTGTGTTTGTTGGTCGGCTTCGAGGAATAAATTTGTATAGAACTTCCCTTGTGGGTGCGGGCTCTTGTAGCCTTTCCATGTCAGATTCTCTTAAGATGGGTGATCACCATAGTAGGGTGGGGGGTCTTTGACCTTGGCAAGGTTTCCTTTTCTCGTGTTCTTGTTAAGAATCGGGTTTTTGTACAATATTTATTTTTCTTTTTTTTTGAATTAATGAAATAGAAGGATCGGTGCTTGCTTCAGCAAAAAAAAAAGAAATTAATGCATCTAGTGCAAGCAATCAAATAGGATTAGAAATCACCATCTACACTGAAATTAATGCATTTAGTGCAAGAAATCAAATAGGATTAGAAATCATATAGATTTAAATCAATGCATCTAGTGCAAGCAATAAATAGGATTAGAAATTACCATCTACACTGAAATAAATGCATCTAATGCAAGAAATTTTCTTCCCTCCCTTCCCTCCTGTTGTCCTCTCTCCCTTTCTCTTCATCTTCCTTATCTCTCTCTCTCTCTCTTTGCCCTCTAATCCTTTCTCTTCCCCCGTCACTCTCTTCCTCTCTATCAAGTCCTCTCTCTCCCTTTCTCTCCTACCTCTTGATGAGCCTCAGTATTGCAACAAGAATGTTGCAACTTCCAAGGCTACCAGCTTAAATTATCAACTTGGGATTTGTACAAACTTAAGAGGTGTTGTCACTATATGTGCAACATGAAATGTGTCCTTTTTTTGTTTATCTGATGTAATGGAGTGAATGAGATCAAATCCTAATCTAATTACAGAAATAGAAATGTTACTCTATTTGCAAGAAATGGAAATGCTACTTGCTCAAATTTAAACGCTAGTTCTAATTGTAAGAAGGTAAAGGTTATGCTATTTGCAGGAATGTAAAGTATGTTTTTATTTGAAGAATGTAAACCTTGTGCTAATAGAAAAAATTTGAATCATTAGTATAATTGCATAATGTGAAAATTTTCCTTGAAAAGAAACTAATCCTATTCAATAACAACAATTTGTAATCGAAATCCTAAGAGCATAAATTCAAAGAAATAAGCTTAATCTACTTTGTAAAAAGGTAAGTCCTAATTGGTGTTTATTCTTCCCCAATCATGGATGTAGAGCATAGGGGTCATTATTCAAGCCTAAGAATAAAAAAACAAGATTTTGGATAAAATATGGTCAAGTTTACACATGCTAGAGGACAGCTACAGGAGGTGCTACAG